>JANTPZ010138985.1:0-15644 GCA_025593235.1 Vachellia pachyceras
TTCCCTTGTAAAGGAACTTACAAGCTTCAAATAGAAATTGGAAGCACTCAATTTCGATTTTTCTACAATTAGTTATGAATTTTCAAATTTGGTCCTAAAACCAGTGAATAGTAACTTTCACAAACTTGAAAGTTTTCAAATTGAAACTTTTGGACCCTTTGATCATAATGAGGCTTCCTTTTGATTCTAATTCACTTTGTAATGAAGCTAAGGGGTAAGTTAAGGAGTGTCACAAGAAGTGTTTTGGGATCAAGAATATGTTGTTACATATGATGAAAGTTTGAAAAATCATTTTCTCCTTTCATGGACTGATTTTCGTCCAGACCTGTATGGGCTAGGAGGAGTGTGATTTTGATGATTTTGATGCTTCCATTGAGTTTAGAAGGCAAAATTGTGTAGGTTATAAGTGAGAAAAAGTTTTGGGAAGCATTTAAAGTCATAAGAGCAAGTTTCAAAATCTTAAGGGTGTTTAAAGGAGCATTAAGGGTCATATTACGTTTTTGCAAGATTTCTTGTTCTGTGTTGGCTGGCAATTTATGATTATGCTCTTGAATGATGTTTAGGAGATTGAGAAGCCAAAGAACCTATTGGGAAAGACCATCAAGAGAGGTTTACGTCGTAAGGAAAAGGTAAAGAGATAAGGTAGCAAGACCTTCAACCTTAAACTTAATTGCTTTGAAAATGTGTATAAATTTATGCATGACTTATATTGAAAATTTATAATGATTGAAAGTGTGAATATGTGCTTTTATGTGCTATGGCCATATGCATTTAATTTGCTACATGTTGCACTTTTATGTATTAACACTTATATTGAAAGTTGTCATGCAATTTTATAAATTGTGTTGGAAAGTTTTGCTACTGGGATTTCCAAAATCTCATTCTTCCCCACTAACCATTTTTAGGTGGAAGCACATCAAAAGGGTAAGGAGAAGATTCTTGATACTTGAAACAAAGTTTGATGTGTATTAATGTAGATTTTGTTGTAGACATTATGTTATTTTTGTTTAAAGTTTGTAATGTGGCATGAAATGTAACTCATGCATGTATGTTGAACTCATGTTAACTAATATATGCCTTAAGAATGTCTAATTACATAGGTTAATAGGATCAAGAAAGGTTTAGAAATCAATATGATGGTTTATAAAGTAAAGAAGGGCTAAAATTTGACCAAGCTCTGGAAGTGAAATTGATCAAACCTCATACTTTGACCTGCCATGAAACAGAGTACATGGATTCCAAATGAGCTGAAATTTTTTGAAAAAATAGTTCATAATGCAAAATTTAAAAAAAGCTAAAGATCACTAGAATTGGAGTTTTGTACAGAACGTTATGAATGTCCAAATTTGGTGAAAAATCACAGAAAATCCTGGGAAAATGGAAAATTACCATAGAACAGTACAAATTTGCAAATTAATCTGCATCAACTGAGCAAGTTTCTGTACATATGAGTATTTTTTCCTCATAAAATAATTTGTAAACTTCAAAAAGAATTTGGAATCACTCAGTTTCAATTTTTCTAGAATTAGTTATGAATTTTCAAAGTTGGCTGGAAAAACTGTGAATAGTAACTTCTTAAACAAGAAAGTTTTCAATTTAGTCCCTTTTGACATTGTAAGTTGTTTGAGGCCATTAATTGGTTGCAAATCATTATAATGGAAGCTAAGAGAGATAAATAAGAGGTGTTACAGCTCGGGCAGGGTGTTTGCTATGAATCAGGAAGAGGCTCGTAAGTCACCGGAAATGATCCAAGGTACAATCCGTATAAATGATTACCTTGTGTATGCAATGTTCGACTCAGGCGCAAACCACTCATTCATCTCATATAATCTGAGCGTCTAGGTCTTATCATAGACATGTTACCATATGATATGACTGTGTCTACACCTACTGGTATGAAAGTTGTCATTTATTGTGCATGTCTAAATTGCATAGTCCCGTATGAACATTGCAGCACTGCGATTGACTTGATATGTCTACCCCTGCATGGTATTGATTTGAATTGGCTATCTACCAATAATATATTGCTTGATTGTAAGAATCGAACTTTGATCAGTAGAAAAATAAACCCACCTATTGAGGTTAAGTTGAATTTTATTTCGAAAACTAAGGCAGAAAGATGTATGAGGAAGGGATGTCAAGGGTATGTAGTCTTCTTCTTAGTTGAGATGGAAGTCAAGGAATCCCTTAGCGATATTCTGGTAGCCAAAGAATTTCCCAAGGTATTTCTAGAAGAGATCTACGGACTGCCTCCCAAGAGAAGTAGAGTTTGCTATTGATATAATACTGGGAACCACTCCAATCTCAAAGGCTCTATATAGAATGGCTCCAAGAGAAATGAAAGAATTAAAGAAGAGATAGAGAAGCTATTAGAGATGGGTTGATTAGACCCAGTGTTTTACCCTGGGGAGCCCCAGTCCTCTTTGTGAAACAGAAAGATGGAAGTCTTAGATTATGTATTGACTACCGTGAGTTGAATAAGGTAATGATAAAGAATAAGTACCCTCTTCCTCAGATTGATGATCTGCTAGATCAGTTGAGTAGTGCCAAAATGTTTTCAAAGATTGATCTCAGATCAGGCTTTCACTAGCGCCGAGTTAGAGCCGAGGACATTTCTAAAACGGCCTTCCAAACTAGATACGGACACTATGAGTTTTTAGTAATGACATTTGGACTAACGAATGCCCCTGCAGTTTTATGGATTATATGAATCACATTTTTCGACAATACCTAGACCAGTTTGTCGTAGTTTTTTTTTGATGATATACTAGTGTACTCTAAATCTTTAGAGGAGCCTGAAAGGCATCTGAGAATCATATTGAATGTTTTGAAAGAAAAATATTTGTACTCTAAGCTCAGTAAGTGCGAATTCTGGTTACCTGAAGTAAAGTTCCTAGGGCATGTGATATCTAAGGAAGAGGTCGCAGTAGACCACGCCAAAGTAGAGGCAGAACTGAGATGGAATCAACTGAGAACGATAACAGAAGTCAGAAGCTTTCTGGGCCTAGCAGGTTATTACATACGCTTTATTTAAAACTTTTCTCGGATTGCCTTGCCGCAGACTAAGCTCACATTAAAGAACCAAAAATTTACGTGGGATGAAAAATGTGAAGCTAGTTTTCAAGAGTTAAAGAAAAAGCTAACCTCGGCCCCTGTATTGATAATCCCTGATCCAAAAGAAACCTATGTGGTTTATATTAATGCTAGTAAGCAAAGACTAGGATGTGTTTTAATGCAACAGGGGAGAGTAGTAGCTTATGCCTCTTGGTAGTTGAAGCAGCATGAAGAAAATTACCCCACGTAGGATTTGGAGCTAGTTCCGGTTGTTTACGCTCTAAAGATATGGAGGCATTTCACCAAAAAATAATAAAGATATGGAGGCATTATTTATATGGAGCAACTATCGAGCTGTATTGTGACTGCAAAAGTCTCAAGTACTTACAAGATCAAAAGGAGCTGAACTTGAGACAGAGACGATGAATGGAGTTGCTCAAGAACTATGACTACCAGATAAAGTATCATCCAGATAAAGCAAATGTAGTTGCCGATGCATTGAGCAGAAAGGTGATGTAGGTGGCTATGATGATGATGAAAGAGCAAAGGTTGATAGAAAACATCCGAGATTAGGTTGTACTAAATCAGTTGCAAGTGGAGCCTGACAGATATGGCACTACCCAAATCCGTACTTATATAGAGGATGAGATCAAAGAAGCTTAAGAAGTGGATCTGTTTGCACGGAATATAGAGACTCAGATGAGTCAAGGGGGAGCTAAAGAGTTTAATAAGACCCCTGAGGGAATAGTAAAGTTCAAAGATTGATATTATATCCCTCTAAAGTCTTTACTCTACCAAGTTAAACAAAAAGCAAAATTAATACGCAAGTAATCCAAATTTGGCTTGACCGAGATTAAGTATTTTAGTACAAATCACAAGTCCTAACTCAGAAACTATGCAATCTATAACTTAAACGTAGATTAAAACTACTACTCCCTTTTTAGCACTTTGATCCCAAACCATCTTAATCTCTAAGAGGAAGGGAGATGCTCAGCTGATCACAACAAGCAATTCAGGGCTCTGGATGGGCGAATGGAGGTGTATGATGGTATTGGGGATGAGATGTGTAATATCCACCCTTTACTGTAAACTGAAATTGAGGCCAAACTGATAGTTACCAGATAAGATAAGGCATAGAAATAAAAGTATAGAAAGAGAAGATGTCAATGGACCAAAGAGACCCTGGTAAAAAGGGTTTTCAATGGACCAAAGATAAGGCCCAGAAATAAGATAAGGCTTTAAAATTACAAAGAATGTAAGCCAGGCACATAAAAGTAAAAGTACAAAAAGAAAAGATGTCAATAGACCAAAGAGACCCTGGTCAATTTAGTCCTAAGGCTTTAAAGTTACTAATAATGTAAGCCAGGGACATAAATGTCATTAAGTATAAAGACCAAGGGAAATATGGTTATTGGATAAAAAGGATCAAACCAGTAGTCAAAAGTCAAGTTAGAGCCCACAGATAGAAAGCATGGAAAAAGATGATGCCGATGGGTTGAATAACCCATAGCCAGATCTGGCTCAGCGGGAGAAATTTTATGAGAACTCCGTAGTTAAGCGTGTTCACCCTGGAGTAGTGTAAGGATGGGTGACCTTCTGGTAAGGACCCAGATGTCATTACACGAAAAGATCAAGGGTGAAAAAGTTAAGGGCAAAATGGGAATTACGAAAAGTTAGACAGTGTAAGGGCATTTTGGTCATTTGCCAAAGTCAAAGTCGACCATTGACCAAAATATTAGAAAAATTCATAGATGCCTAAAGGATAGAGAAGAACTCACTGATTAACTGAGATTTGACAGATTGTCAAAATGTAGCCTAGATCTCTGTTTAGAGAATTTTGAAGGTGCCAGGAGATCTCAATCAGTTGAGTTCAGGGCACAATAAAGTGAATTTTATAGTAATTAATAAAATTATTGCCCAATATACAATTAAGGCGAATTCCCAAAACGGAGGGGAAAAATGCCCGAAAATCCTGAAAATATAATTTTATTCAAAAATTATTTTTAGACAATCCGGAGGGAAATTTGATGAAAGGAAAATGGCTATATTATCAATGAAAATTATAGAAATTTTTAATGCCCTATAGTTATTTGCCTGTTGGAAATACGTTTTTCAAGGATTGTCGGCAGGATAAAATTACTCTGTTATTTTTGGACGAATTTCAGGGTTATTTTTGGATAAATATTTCATCATATTAGTGAATGAAATATGGTGATTAAAAGAGGAATAAAATATCTCCAAAAAGGTAGAGAAAAATTTACTGGAATAAAGTTATGTTTACCGATAAAAAGTGTAATTGGTAGGAGTAACCGAAATGAAGTTGGTTTGGTTAGTGTAACCAAAGCCCAACCAGATTTTTTTTACCCCATGTTCACCCAATGATGACACCTTTATGAGAGCCAATAGCATGGAAGCACATGTGGATGTGGTGTTGCAATATCAACCCTTAGATTAAACTTGTAAGTTAAGGCTAAGGCTCAACCATTCATTCCAAATGAAGAGATTAAGTTAAGACAAGAATTTTTCTCTTTCCCTGGCCATTTGGACGAAAATTCCAGCCGCAAATGGAGGAGAAATTGATGCCATCTTCAAGCTTCAAGAGGAAGAAGAGCTTGAACAAATTCAAAGGTAAGAAGTTATATCGCCCAAACCTATACATATTCTTGATCCTTGCAACCTCCTCTACCTTTCCCATGGATTAGTTTCTTGATTAAACCTCTCTTTTGGAATTAGGGTTCTTGAGTTGAAAAATGAAAAAGAGAGGGATTTATAGGAAATCAAAGGTTGCAAAACACTCCTTACATGATAAGGAGTAGATTGATGTATACATTTTGGTTGTTTGGTTCTTGTATGAATTTTTGGGATGTCAAATCCTAAGGGGAGGTGCTATCCAATTTTATATCTGATGAGAAAGAGTTGTCTGAGTTAATTAATGTATGAGAAGTGTTTTGGGATCAAGGAAATGCCATTATATGTGAAGAAAGGTTGAAAATCACAAGTGTGTGCTTGTGTTCTATTTTTCGGTCAGTTCTGATGGTGTGTAAGGAGTTGGATTTTGATTATTTCAATGCTTCCAATTGATTCAAAATGAGATTTTGTGTAGGGTAAAAGTGAGCCAAAGTTTTGGGATGCATTAGAAATCATTAAGACAAGTTTCCAAGCTCTAGAATTCGTTAAAAGAGCAAGAGGACTATATTACGTTTTTGTGAATTTTATGTCTATTTAATGATTTGAGAATGATGATTATGTTCTTGTGTAATGTTTAGGAAGTTTAAATACAAAAGAAATTGTTGGAAAAGACTAACAAGAGAGCTTCATGCTCAAGGGGAATTAAAAGGACAAGGTAGCAACACTCCTAACTTTGGCATCTACTTTGCATTTATTATATATATGAGTTGATTGCCATGTTTGTTGTGTGGTTGCAGCCATTTGAATTATGAAATCTTATTTGTATGAAAGCTTGATGGTTGTTATGCAATGATTGTCTTGACTTGGTGAAAACTCGATTGTTTGTTCTTGTTACATGTCATACTTGTTTCGTTTGATAATCATGCACGTAGATGTATTATTAGAGTGTTTGCTATTGGGATTTCCTTAAAATCTCACCATTTCCAACTAACCATTTTAGGTACAAATGCAAGCAAGGGTAAGATCAAGGTTTATGGTGATTGAAGATGGCATATTATCATGTTCTTGCTTGTGGAAACTATGTATTGTGATTGAAGTTTATGTTTGAGAGTTGTTGTAGTTATGTAATTATAAACCTCTACTCGGTTTGTAAGTGGATATATGATGATGCATGCATGATTAAGGGCTTAAATGCTAAGGGATGTTAAGGAATTTATCATGCATTGCAAGAGGATAAAATTTAACTAAAAATAGGCTTTGGCAAATTTTTGAAGAAAAGCTAAAGTTTCAAGTGAGAGGTTCCAAAACCCAAGAATCTGCCCTGTTTTTGGAATAGCAATACAAAATAGCAAAATAACTCTGAATGATTTGAAACTTTCCAGTTAAATACTCCATGTCATAAGCTTCAAAATGAGCCAAAGTTTGCTAAATTTGGATTTGTAGATCAAGAGTTATGATTTTCCAAAGTTGAATGATGAATCTGGAAAACTGGAAAGTTATCAAATGAACAGTGATTTTCACGGAATAAACTGTATTATATGGGCAAGTTTTGGAACCAATGAGTATTTTTACCCTGTAGATTGCTTCATAAGCTTCAAATAGAAATTTGAATCACTCAACTTCGATTTTTTTAGAATTAGTTATGATTTTTCAAAGCTGGGTCAGAAATCTGAAAATTGACCAAATGAATAGTAAATCCATTTTGAAGTTTTTATTTTCACTTTTTTGGTCAATTTGAGTTATCCAAGGCCCTAAAGTGGTTTAATAGTGATCTAATATGATGTTTATAAGGGAAAATAATTAGCGTTACAAGATGAGATGGAGATAGGGTTGAGAGAGCAATGGAGTGAGAGAAATGGAAGAGAATGAGTATGGAATGTGTGCTGAGTGTGTGTCTGCCTCCCTCTGCTTCTCTCCTCCGACTTTTTACCCTAAATGGCATGTATTAAGCGCTCTGGGTCAGATTCAAGAAGATATGTCAGTTATTCTTTCCATTTGGAGTTTAATCTGATGTTGCTACGCGATATTTGCTGCAGTGGCGAATTATGAATTGTGTCGCGGTGAAATGTTCTAGAGGTACTTCCAAAGGTCATTTGCTAAAGTTTCTGAAATGAAATAGCAAACATCTAAAGTATCACTTGCACATGATTATACTTAAGTGCAAATAGATCATTTTTCATGGCAAATGCACCCAAAATCAAGCTAATCACAATCAACAACTCTAGTTTTCAAATTAAGCTTAAGAAGGGTTATGAATGGGCCAAAAATGCATTAAATGCTTTGGAAATTCATGCAAAATTACTAAAGATGTATTATCAACCCTTGGATTCATCTTATCACTTCATTAAACCACTTTATTTTAGCACATGGGTGACATGAGCCAGGACATCAGAAGTGTTAATCACATGGACACATGGCTAAATCCTCTCCCATCAGTTTCTGGTACTTCAAAAATCTTCTTTTATGTTGGAATATGTTGGAATATGTTGGAATTCTAAATATAATGCATAAAAGAGCATACCTGAAAAAAACTAGTTATATTGTAGCAAGATTTTAGAGAGGGACAAATATATATCTAAGGAATAATAATATGTTGGGACAAATATATATCTAAGGAATAATTCTAATCCCCTTATGGATCTGTCAAAGGCGTTTGGATCAAGGAGATAGAGCCATACTTTTTACGTTTTGAATCCGAAGCGTTTCTTGTGTTTGGATCTCTTCAGGTTCCATGACCTTTTGTGTTCTTAATTACGATCATTATGAGCCGACGTTTCTTTGATCGCCTCTCTCTACCAGTATCCATGCGAACAGTTCCCAACAATCGCAGCGTGTTAACGCCTCTCGCATCTCACTCTCCCTCTAAGGTTTTTGGTGGCTCAAGGTCAAATTCGAATTTTTCATCCATTTATTGCTCATGAGTCCTAGAATCTATGATTAATCTAATTAATCTTTAAAATTCGAATTCATATATGAAAAGATATTCAATATTAATCTTTATTAATCTTAAAATTTGAATTTCAAAAAGATATTCAAGATTAATATTTCTTAATCTTGAAATTCAAATTTTCAAAATGATATTCAAGATTAATCTTTATTAATCTTGAAATTTGAATTTCAAAAAGACATTCAAGATCAATCTATATTAATCTCAAAATTCAAAATTCAAAAGATATTCAAGATGAATCTTTATCAATCTTGAAATTTGAAAATTCAAAAGATATTCAAGATTCATCTTTATTAATCTTGAAATTTGAATTTCAAAAGATATTCAAGATTAATCTTTTTTAATCTTGAAATTCGAAATTTGAAGTTCAAAATGTGAAATTCAAATTTTGCAACTCTGATTTGGATTAATCTCATTTGATCAAATCATATCCATATATAATTAATCCAAATAGTGAGCCAATGAATTTAATTTATCTTTATAAATTAAATCTGAACATTAATGCCTGTTATTTAATTTATTAGATAAATTAATTACTAACATATAATATTATTACCATTTTGAATTTATATATATAATTCGAATAAGCCCTAGAATTAAAACTTTTATTGTGTTATTCTTGCGTGCGACCCTATAAGCCTATATGAAGTTGGTAGCGTGCTAAACTCAATATTAGTGATTGAGCTTTATTTCTTTAGTACTTTTTCTTGAATTTCCAAAAGCATTTAATGCATTTTGGCCTAATCATGACCTTTCTTGAGCTTTAATTGGAAACTAGAGTTGTTGATTGTGAATAGCTTAATTTTGGGTGCATTTTCCATGAAACATCATACATTTGCACTTAATTATAATCATAAGCATGTGATACTTTAGATGTTTGTTATTTCATTTCAGGAACTCTAGCGAAGGACCTTTGGAAGCACCTTTGGAACATTTTGCCACGGTACAATTCATCATTCGCCACGGCCAAAGATCAAGCAAGCAAGAACTCTGGGAGAGATTCATCGGGGTGAAACCTTAAGTTCACCGCGGTGAATATCAAATATCAATATCAGATCAGGCTCCAAATGGAAAGAATAATCGACCCATCTTTTGGGATGCGCCCCAAAGCGGTTAATACACCCTATTTAGGGTAAAAGTCGAAGGGAACCAAAAGAAGGAGGCAGCCACACACATTGAAACCATTCCATACTCATATTCTTCCATTTTCCTTCACTCTATTACTCTCTCTACCTTAGCTTCGCGTCATCTCATCTCCAATACCATCATGCACCTCCATTCGTCAATCCGGAGAACTGAGCTGCTTGTTATGAGAGCTAAGCATCTCCCTTCCTCTTGGATATGAACATGGTTTGAGCTCAAAGTGCTAGAAGGGGAGTAGTAGTTTTAATATGTGTTTATGTTATAAATTGCATTGTTTCTGAGTTAGGACTTGTGATTTGTACTTAAATACTTCGTGATTTTGCTTTGTGTTTGACTTGGTAGAGTGAAGTCTCATTTATACCTATTTAATGAGATCTTTGTTGCTCTCTTTTATCTCCCTAGTTGTGCTTGATATTTAAGGCAATATTGTGTTGAGTTAGATTTTTCACTTGGCAATTTCTTTACATACATTAAGTGTTTTTAAAGGGTTTCATGGAATGGAGTTCATTGCATGTAATTTCTGACCCAGCAAGTTGTTGGGATTTTCATTATAAAACTTAGTGTGAAACTACTGCTTTTGCCTCATGTTTTGTGAACTGTGATAGCCTAATCCATTTTCCAAGAGGAACTCATCATTGAACATCTTTTGCCTTTTCAAATCTGTTTTTCATTGCATTCCCAAAATCCAAAAATCCCAAAATGAAACTTTATTTTGTATTTAGCTTCAAGTCTTTAATGAGTAACACATCATGCCTCCCAATAACTAGAAATCCTTATCTCTAAGGTGGTTACCATGACCTATCAGACCTCCATAGGCCCTGTGTTACTTGAGGAGGCTTAACAACATCTTGTGAGTCTTCTCTATCTTCCACATGTGGTTCTGTGCTATCTTAAGATTCTTCAACTTCTTCGAAATGCAATTTGCTCCCGCTGGTCCTTCTAGAGATGAACTCTCTTTCTAGAGAGACACCATTTCGAACAACAAACACTTTGTGTTCGGTGGGATTATAGACATAGTATCCCTGTGTTTTCTTGGGATACCCTACAAAAAGGCATTTGGAGGACCTGTTTGATAACTTATCGGAAGCCTGCTGTTTAATATCGACATCACATGCCCAAATCTTGAGAAAAGATAAGCTAGGTTTCTTCCCGGTCCAAATCTCATATGGGGTCTTTTCAATTGCCTTGGATGGAACATGATTCAGTGTAAACAAAGATGTTTCCAATGCATGGCCCTAAAAAGGAAGGTGGAAATCTGTTTGACTCATCATAGATCAAACCATATCTAATAGAATTTGATTCTTACTTTCAGAAATTCCATTCCATTATGGTGTTCTGGAGGATTGAGTTGTGAAATTATTCCACAACTTCTAAGATGGTCTATAACTCTTGGCTCAAACACTCACCTCCTCGATCAGATCAAAGGGTTTTAATTGTCTTTCCAATTTGGTTTTGTACTTCATTTTGAAATATTTTGAACATTTCAAAAGATTTATATTTGTATTTCATTAGATAGATATAACTATATCTACTGAAATCATCTATAAAAGTAATGAAGTACATATAACCTCATCTGGCTGGTGTATTTAGCGGTCCACAAACATCTGTATGTATGAGACCCAATAAATTGATTGCCCTCTCACTATACCCAGTAAAAGGTGCCTTAGTCATCTTTCCCAATAAACAAGATTCACATGTGTCAATTAATTGAAAATCAAATGAGTTAAGAAATCTATCTTGATGGAGTTTAAAAATTCATTTCTCATTTGTATGGCCTATACAACAATACAATAGGTACGTTGGATTCAAATCATTTGATTTAATCCTCTTAACAGTTATGTTATAGATATTCCCAATACTAGGATGTTCTAAATTCAAAAGGTAATGATCAAGATGCAAATCACCATCAGCACAAAAAATGTCATTACGATAAATAAACATTTACTATTCCCAGCAATGGAAGTATAACCTTTCTTATCCAAATAAGAAAGAGAAACAATATTACTATTTAAAGCAGGAACATAAAAAGCAATTATTTAATACTAACAAAAGTCCTCTGGCCAGAACTAATTCATAAGTACCTATAGCTAGAGCATCAACTCTTGCTTTATTCCCAACTCATAGGTCCACTTTGCCCTTCTTCAATTTTCTATTGTCCTTGAGGCCCTGCACATTTGTACAGATGTGAGAACCACATGTAGTATCTAATACCCATGTAGAGGAAGTATAAAAATGAATATCTATAATATAAATACTTTAAGCGATAGACTCACTATCCTTCTGTTCCTTTTTAGATCTTTTAAGCATAATTTACAACTCTTCTTCCAATGATAAATTTCATTGCAAAAGAAGCACACTCCTTCCTTTGGAGGCTTTAACTTCCTAGGCGTTGACTTAGTTTGAGATTTGTTTGGCTCTCTGGTCTTACCAACTAAGCTACTACCCTTTCCTTTACCCTTACTTTTCTTATTCCCTTTTGAGAAAAATTCTCAAGTTTATGAACCAGTCAAGAAAGTTTTTTCTATTGAGTTTATCCTTATTAAGGACTAATTGCAGTGATAGTACATGATCCTACAATTCAACATATGCAAAGTAGATTATTAATCTCCCACTGAATTAATGACCCTCAATATAATTAGTGGGCTAAGACCCATATTTCACTTAAATTCAACTCCGGTTTGGCAAGACCTTAAAATCAAGTTATTTAGGTAGGTAACCTTTACCAATTACATCATATGTAACTCTTAGATTTAATGGGATTTGATCCTCATATGATCCAGAATGTTTTAATCCTATCTAATGCTTTGAGATCCAAAACCATTTTGATAATCTCAATTAAGTCAAAACAATAATGAATTGGGTGAGTTACTCACAATTGCCTTTCCATAATAACTCAAATGCATCCACTTTGGTGGAACTTATATCTAAGCGATCGAGGTTTTGACAATTATTCATTAATTGACAACATTACGACTTAATATTCATTTAGAGGGTTTAACAAGTTGATCTTACAAATATAATACCGGTTGCTGTTGTATCTTATACGATAATGCATTCAGTGATTGTAAAATAGCATGCAATGATTAAATCAAAGGCATATAATAAACATTAGACACCATGGCTTTCCTAACCTAAATCCTCCCAAGCCAATGAGGGGAATTCTAGAGAAAGAAAATGATTACATTAAGAGAAAACTGTTGGAAATTGTGCCCTAGGGCCAATCATTGTACCTCACACATTATTTATTTTAATGTATTTTCTCCATTTAATTATCATAACCATTGTATGTTTATTATAATAATTGCATCCATGGGCAAATTATGAATATTGTCCTAAATGTCCTTGGTCGGTTATCTCTGTGGGAACAAAGATAAAGTAAGACCAGTATGACTTTGATAAGATATAAAGATACGAGTCAAAGTCATAGGCACTCGTAAGAGTACAAGGTGCTGGACCGACCCGCTATGAGAAAGCTGCATGGATTAAGTCATTAGCTTATCTCATATGTAATCACGTCACAAAGCCCTTTGACTTGAGATCATCATGGATTTATGCATGAAAGTCACTAAGCTTTGATCTAGTCAAAAGTCACCTTTGAACAGGTGATGATAAAGGCTATAATCGGGCTTAAGGGTTTTCATGTGGAGGAATGTGAGTGATTAAGATGGAATTTGTCCCTTACATTAGTTGAGAGATATTACTGGGCCCCTCGATGAGTGAGTCTAAGAAATGTATGGCCATATTGTAACGAAAAGGGGTTTTTCGTTGCTTTGATCGGACTACTCAGGGATCGAGAAAGTAATAGTCGGGAATAGGAAGATGATGTCATCCATGCCTCATCCTTGACCGAGATATCGCGTTGACAAAAGGGACGTGATGTGGTTGCAAAAAAGGTTACGTCATGTTAACGATCCCCACATGATTTGGGTAGTCGTAATGTCTTTCTAGAGACCGCTTGCTACTTGTGGGCTTATGGTAAGATTAGCCCACTGCCAACTTTATATGGGCATATAGGCTTGTACGTTAGAACGACCCAACATAAGCTTTATTTCTAGGGTTCATTCGAATTTTAAATATATATGTATATATGTTGAAATTTGAAATTGCACAATTTGTGTGTGTTAGTTTAATTTATTTGATAAATTAAATGACCAGCATCAATTTAACTTATAAAGATAAATTAAATCTGTTGGCTCATTACTTGGATTAATTAAATGGATATGATTTGATCATATCAATTTAATCCAAATTAAGATTGCAAAATTTGAATTTCACATTTTGAATTTTGAATTTCAAGATTAGATCTAGAATATCTTTTGAAATCCGAATTTGAAGATTAGATCTAGAATATCCTTTGAAATCTGAATTTCAAGATTAGATCTAGAATATCCTTTGAAATTCGAATTTCAAGATTAGATGTAGAATATCCTTTTGAAATTAAAATTCAAATTTTTCAATATTAATAAAATGTTAATCCTTGATTATGATGCACTCTATGAGCTTTATAAATATAAGTGCTCATGAATAGAAGAGGCATACCATTCTGAATTTGAATTCGCTCTTGAGCTACGAAACCCTAGAGAGAGTGAAACAAAGAGGCGTTAGCACGCTGCTATTATTGGGGACTGTTCGCGTGGATACCGGTAAGGGAGGCAATTGAAAGAACGTCGACTCCTCATGATCGGAAGCATGAGCGTGGAAGGTTATGGAATTTGAAGAGATCCAGACGCAGAGGAAGGGACAATCTCGAAACATAAAAGGTACACCTTCATCTCCTCAATCTAAACGCCTTTGAAAAATCCATATTTGAGATTAGAAAATTTTAAATTCCTCTTCTTGTATGTCCTAATCCCAACAGTGGTATCAAAGCCAGGTCAATTGTGCGTTTAGATTGAGTTTGTGCGATTAGCATGAGATGTATGCTTTCTTGAATTCATATGTGCATTATGACTGAGGATATGATATACAGATGATATATAGGTTCTCGTATTTTGGAGGCATGGATGTTATAAGCATGTATGAGTGATGTATGTGATACATAACATATGCGTTTTAATTCTGTATATGATACACCATGTATGCGTTTTTGAATCTGTTCATATGAGGGGATATATGTTTGTATACATATGATGTATACACTAGTGTGGTTTATACAATCACGGATTCGTATGTGATGTGAATCTGCAATACATATGATGTACTGTTTTGGTCAAGGGGGGTATGCTCTATTAAATCCAGAAGAGTTTTCCACAATAAAGAAACTGGATTTAAAATTTAGCTTCTGGGGGCGCTGCCCCTCGACTATGTATGCATAGTGCGATATAATATGAACACGATAAGAATCATTTGTATTGTATAAATTATTGCTTATTGTGATTTGATCTTGAATGATTGAATGGGTATGGTAAAACAACATGGCTTTAGTTTTACAAGGGGTTGTAAAATTTAAATGCAGCCTGTGTGTCATGCCTTCCTCTAAAGATTCATGATGTACATTCTTTTCTCATCTTACTTCCCTCGTATGTTCAAATGAGGTTTCTTTCAATGTAATCTTTTAATCTTTTCTAGAATTCCTCTCATTAGCTTTGGAGGATTTAGGTTAGAATAGCCATGTTGTCTCACATTTATTATATGCTTTAGATTAGATTATTGCATGATAGTTTACGATCGTTGAATATGGTATTTGTATCAGATACAAACTGCATTATATACATATAAATTAGTTAGTTTACAAAAAAAATCCTCATAATTCAATCTTAAGTCATAATGCAGATAATTAATGAATAATTGTCAAAACCTCAATCGCTCAGTTGTAGGTTCCACCAAAGTGGATGCATTTGAGTTATCTTGGGAAGACAATCGTGAGTAATGG
>JANTPZ010138987.1:7869-22414 GCA_025593235.1 Vachellia pachyceras
TCTCACATAAAGTACCTCGGAATCTGTGTCCGTTTTCCCAACGGGTTTCCAAACGAAGCCGAGTCATTGCCTTACTTGAATAACTTTTGTTAACTTATTTTCAGGAGTTGTGAAGCACTACCTTAATTGTATTGAATATGAGAGGGTCCCTTCAAGAATTCTGACTTACCAGGCTGCTGATGACCCAGTTTATAATGGCTACAGATCAGCTGTTCAATCTACAAGCCAAGAGGATGCATTGGTAGAAGCAGTTTCATTTTCTGCCTATTTTGTCAATAAATGAGTGCATCAATTCTCTGTCTGACTCACTGTTGCATGCTGTTGAAGTTGGGTTTTGCTGTATGGGAGCCACCTCATGGTCATTACAAGATGCTTAGATATCCATGGAAGAATTATGTGAAAGTTAGTGGAGCACTAAGGCATTGTGCATTTACGGTTATGGCAATGCATGGATGCATACTGTCTGAAATACAGGTACTTCTTTTCTTAGCTTTATTTTTACTGTGAATTCTCTATTGAAGCATATATGTAGTAAATTTTCATATTAATATGTAGGCTCCAGCTGAGAAAAGACAAGTTTTCCGTAGTGAGCTTCAGAGGGTGGGCAATGAAGGGGCCAAGGTGTTACGCGAACTTGGAAACAAAGTTCAAAAGATGGAGAAACTGGGTCAGGTAGACATTCTGTATGAAATACATGAGGCAGCAGAAGAATTACAGATGAAGATTGACAAAAAATCTTACCTTCTCGTAAATTCAGAATGCTGGGAAATTGGAAACCGGCCAAGAGAAGAGAGTGAGCCCCAAGACCTCTTGGATGTGGATGAAGAAAGGAAGTTTCTGGAGCACAAGTCTCTCAGCGAAGCAGTGCTTGATCTCAGATCTGTTCGAGTTTCAGGAAGTTGGGATGACCATGTTGCTCCTAATGGTAACCCTGCTGCGCCTCCTGCAGTTGTTACCGCAGAAACCATGTTCAAGCAGATATCTTGGCCTGCACGTGAACCCTTTAAAAAAGATAAAGTGACCAAAGAGGAAGAGTCAAACACCTATGAAAGTGCTAGTTCACTGTCTCTAGCTACTTTTACTTCCCTTCTGATTGAATTTGTTGCAAGGCTTCAGAACCTTGTCGACTCATTTGATGAATTGGGTGAGGAAGCGAACTTTAAGGACCCGCTTGAGCAGCGGACACCTGTTGCATTTGGTGGGTTTTGGTCTAGATTATGCAATTGCATGAAATTCGAAGACTGAGATAGAAACATTGACAACTCACTAATCCTCACTTATAGCTCCTAATAATCGGACCTTCAAAAAGTGGAATTCTGATATTTGGTTACCAGCAGTGTTTCCGACATTGAAGAAATGCTTTATGATCCCTAGGCGTTCAAAGCTTCAAAATCATATGACCGGAGTGAATCTATAGTCAAAGGCAAAGTTGGGAAGAACACATGGAAGTCCAATGCCATATGTTCTGTTTAGGACTTCAGATCATGTTCTCAATCTTAGCTCGGTTTAGGACTGAACAATTTTCATTGGCTATACAAGGCAAATCCATAGATGTAGTTAAGTTAGATAAGCTAGCTGCCTCGTGCTCATTAGTTATAAAATGGCAACTTAGACCTACCTGAAATGGGAAAAATGGTGAACTACTTTATATGTCAGTTTTGGCATCTATCCATGGAGAGTTAACCTGTTGTGAGGTCTTAAATTTTTTTTATCATACTGAATTTGTTGCTCTGTCAGAGATGGCTTCCCATCTAGATTTTGTCAGCTTGAGTTGAGGGTGAATCACACCATTATTTCTTTTCATAAAATTTACATATGATCTTTGCATGTTGGCTTAACAATATACTGTCTCCTGTTTGTCCTTGTCTTTATTTAGCTGCAAATGTTTGCGTAATCTACATTGCTGTTAAGGACAATTTCACAAACACAAGTTAATCAGATGCAAAAGTTGATAACATTCCAACCTCAAGTACTCTATATATGAAGACTGTATAATGAAATTGATGAGGGTTATAAACATGGATATGTGCAATGTAAGAAACATCACAAGTAAATGGAAAACTCAAATGTTGCCTTAGATCCTTTTTATAAAGCATTTTTAGCATTTCCACAGAAATAAAGACTCTAATTCATTAACTCTGAAAAAAAAAATTTTGCGAACCAAAAAGGTCCACAACTTAACTTAAATTTATTTTAGGGCTTGTTTCGATCTCATTTTCAGAATATCTTTTACAGATTTCGAGGTAAAATCTAAGTTTGGAGAATATATTTTGAAAAATAGTTTTTACAGATTCCGAGGTAAAACCTAGATTTTGAAAAGTGACTTATGTTTGGAAAGTAAAAGTAAGTAGGAAATATGAAAGCGAGAATGAAAAGTAGGAAAGAGGAAAGAAAAAATAGGAAAGATGAAAGAGAAAGAAGGAAAAAAATAGAAAAGAGGAAAAAGTAGGAAAAGTAAGAGAGAGAAAACCTAAGTTTCAAACTGAGGTTTTATAACTTTTCAGAAAATTTTTTGTACTTGGACAAAACCTAGTTTCAAACTTAACTTATATTTACTTTAAACCCATGTTTTAATAACAATGAAAATGTGCAATATTAAAAAACTATGAATATTTTTTCTTGTGCCTTACAACAAAAGCCAAATGTCTTTTTAGAAGTGTGTCATGAAACGAATTGGATGCAGCTATTGGGTTATTAATTCTCCCTTCTTTTCTTCGAGTTTTCATTCACTTCAAGTGTCGACTTCAATCAAACAATTTGAAACAAATTACCACCTCCAACCTTAAAACAAATGAGGTATTCTGAAGGACATCTTTTCATTTTTACCAATTGTTTTCGTTTTCAATGTCTTCTAATCTCTCCGTTGTTTAACATCCACCCTTACTCTCTCACCCTCATCCTCCATTCCCTTTCAGTGGATTTCCACATCTGGTGCACAACATGAATATACTTCAATAGTTGTAATATTTGTGTGTGAATCAATTACTTTCAAAAATGATTGTAGGCCAAGTTACATTAGAGTTTGAGAAGCACGTTTACACAAATAGAGATAAAACTTCTTTTATATACGTATCTTGTAGAACGTAAAGCATGCTGTAAAAATAGTTTTACAGTTAATACAAACGGACACCATATTGGTTGGTGGCATGAAAGTATATTTTAATATATATATATATATAAACGCATCAAAAACATTTTTGTTAAGAGGAGGTTGAGGAACAACGATAATAAAAATTTCAAATTTTTAAATTTTTGGGGGTTTGGGGAGTGTTAGGGCTTGCAAGTTGGAAATAAAGAAATTTAATATAATGGATTGAAAGGAGAGGAAATGGGTGAGAAAATGTAATTTGAAATTCAAAATTCAAATTAAAGTTAATGCAAATTTTGAAAAAATGGATGCACTTAAGAGAGTGTGACCTAAACCAGGATAATAATCTAACGGAAAGAATTGTATATTCCATTGAATCAAGCAAGTTATAGAGATTATGAGAGGGACTTGTATAGACATCTATCAAGTCCCTATAATAAGCAAATGTGTTTGTTGTATCTCTTTCCCCGTAGCCTTTGTAAGAATGTCTGCCTCTTGATGAGTTAATTTTACATGTTGTAACGTGATAAGTGTAACATCCTAAATTTTATTTAGGAATTAATTTTCGATCAAGGGCTAATCTTTACAATTGAAGTTTCCCCTGGATAGTTGAAAGTGTTGTTTTTGTTGATACCTTGTTTTGATGATAACAAAATGAATTAATTTATATGTTAAGAGATTGCAAAATGTTTTTGAATCTTAAGTTTCAGAGTTTTGATTCAGTGCTTCATGAAAATAATCGAGTGTTTTTGTCAAAGTATTAACAGTACTCGAGCATTGGAATTAAATGCTCTAGCACTGCATGTTTTGAACTTAAGAAAATTTAGTACCTCCAGGCAATACTTCAAGTATTGACATGAAGTGTTATCAATACTCAAGCATTGGAAGTTAATACTTGAGCATCGTGTTTTAAAAAAGAAGTTTTAAACTATACTTTCAGTGAACACTTCAAGCATTAGCAAGAAGTATTGCCAATGCTCGAGCATTGCAAGACAATACTTAAGCATTAGGCTAAAACATGACTTACAAACAATGCTGCAATAAAGTACTGCAAGTATTGGCTGACAGCAGAGCCAATGCTCGAGCACTAGGTTTACAGTACTCGAGCATTGAGATTTCTGAAAGCACTACCAGTCAACACTCCAAGCATTGGCTGAAAGTATGGCCAATGCTCGAGCATTAAGATTCATGCTTGAGTGTTGAATGTTTTTCACAACACTGTCAGACAACACTTCAAGCATTGGCTGACGCATAGCCAATGCTCGAGCACTGCTAATGCAGTCCTCGAGTATTGAGTCTCTTATTAGTGCTGTTAAGCAGTACTTCAAGTAAAAGCTTCCAGCAGAGCCAATGCTCGAGCACAGTTTGATATTGCTCGAGTATTGTCACCTGACCCTCATCACTAGAAGCAAATGCTGCAAGCATTGGCTACAAGCACTGATAATGCTCGAGCATCGGGCAGATTGTTTCACTGTTCACAATTACTCTTTGAAAATACTCGAGCATTCACTCCAAGCATTTCAAGTACTCGAGTTCCTTCATTTACTCACTCGAGCATTAAGTTCATTTCTCATCTCTTAACTTCAATACTTTCACAGAACACTCGAGTAATCTTACAAAGCATTGATAGTACCCGAGTATCCTGTTTTAACACTCGAGTACTGAGATTATTTCTAAATACTTTCATGCAATACTCGAGTAGTGAGTTAAAGCATTGAACTTTTCTTTGGAAATTTTTAAACAATACTAGAGCATTGAGAAAGTTATGCTCGAGTATTGTTGTTCTGACAACTTTGTGTTTGACACACTCAACCTATGATACTCACATACTTTCCTTATTTGTGTAACGACATTTTAAATACTAACTGCTCTCATAAATGCATAAGCTTGAAACATTAAATAAGGAAAGAAGCACAGGCATGGTCTGAGGCTCAGAGACTTTAACGTTCTTCTGCAACATTCGCCGTTGTCTGACTAAGTAGCATTAAATGTCATTAATGAAGAAACCAAATGGTCGATGGTGAGAGTAATGACTATTAAATGGAGTCTAACGAACATTAAAGAAGCTCTCAACTATAAATAGACTAGCATTCAATACAGAGAAACGAGAATGAACATTCTGAGCATTCAAAGCTGTTTTGATTCATTTTCTGTATTGCTTCAAAATTTCTTTCTGGGTTTCATTATTAGCCATCTACTTTTTTGAGAGAGAATTCTTTGGCAAAAATACTTTGTAAATTTGTGAGAAACTCAAGGACGGGAACTTGAGTCTATTGGGCTGAAAGAGATTTAGAAACAGAGAGTGTATCACTCTGTTTTAGTGAAAAGAGAAAGGGGGAGTGGATTCCCAATCTGTACAGGCTTGTGAAGCCTTATTTCTTTGTTGATAGTGGATTTGGAATCTCAGGGGTGCTCTGAGGACTGGACGTAGGTCAAGGAGACCGAACCAGGATAAATCTCTGTGTTCATCTTTGCTCTTCACTCTCGGTGACTTTGTTTTTAATTCTGTGATTTCAAAGTGTTAAAGTTTATCAGACCAATTCACCCCCTCTTGGTCAAATCTTATTCTAACAGTTTTTTGTCTTTTGGGGACCTTCGTCCCAGTGAATCATTATCATAAGTAGGAAATTTTCTCTGGCTTCTTTCGCCGTGGCCAGTTGTTGGATTCACTATGGCAATCTTTCATCAAGCAGTGAAGTTGCTCTCGGGACACCATCAAACGGCCAACCTTTAATTTCAAGTGAATTTGCTAGTCTCGGGCAGTTTCGCTACGGTGACTACTTTCTGTCAGCAATAATAAACTTAAGTATCAGCGTGTCGGGCACGTGGGGGTGTTAAAATGCCAACCCACATCTCTGTCCCATTTTCTCCTTCTTCCTTCTTCTCTAGCCAACAACTGTCGAGGAGTCAGTTAGGGTAAAGTTTAGGGATCATTTAAGTAAGCAAAATCCCTCCTTTTTCATTTCTCCCCCTTCATGAAAGTTGTTTTAACTAGTTTTCTCTTTCTAATGGTAGTATTATCATGTTTTATAGAGGATATTTTTGGGTTATGATTTTGATGAAGTGTTGAGTTTTGATAACGTAAGGTCATAGGGATGTAGATGGATGTTTATAAAGGATTTTAATTGGTTTAACTTTTTTATTTGGGTCCATTTTTATTTTATAATGATTTTTTATTCTAACCTCAACACTCAATATTTTGGACTTGGTAGCCAATCAAAATGTTGTTGAGCAATTTATCTAGAGTTGGGAATATCATTATGTGACCACAGTGTGAATGGAATTTATTTAAAGTTACATATTATTGTTTTTTATATTATTGATTTAATATGTAATTGAATTGATTGTGTAGATTGATTGTATTTTGGTGACTTAAGCTTTAGATTGTAGATTGTTGTGGTAGTATACCATTGCTTTGGCGTGATGTAACTGCTTTTAACCTATTATGCATGCTTGAGATATGTTTGTGAGTAATTTTAAATTCACTGTGATAAAAATATTATTATTTGATAAACTTTGCATTGATAATATTGAAAGTGCATTGGGAAGTTTGGAGTCAAAGAATTAATATGTTGCAATAGCAACATTTACACATGCTTTTGACAAAATATTCTTATAACTTTATGGAAACCCTTGAGCATGAAATTATCGGTTGGAATGTGCCATTGGCTATTCATGTGTGTATTTATTTTGTTGATGAAAAATTGTGTATATATATGCCTTGCTCGAGTGTTAGAAAATGATAATTATGATATTGGGAGAGGATGATATTATAATTGAAGGGAGGCCATTAAAGAGGAAATAAGGGGTGTATAACTAGCATGCTTAAAGAGGAAATAAGGATGGAAGACTTCTGACTGTACACTGGATAATCATAGGCCTATTGTGCTATGAGGGTCCATGACATCCCATTGATGTTAGGGGAGAAGCCATAATCCGAACTTATGCTTTGTGGATCTTGTTAATTAATCCACATCACTTGAACAGTTAGCTCTTTAGGTAGTTACCGATTATATGGGACAACCTCAACCCATAGGTTCAGCAAGAGGAAATAAGGTAGGGGTTACAAGGGAGACTCAATGATTAAGAAAAGTGATTATGTTATTATTGACCAAATTGATCTTTGTGATCATTGTGATATATTTACTATGATAATGATGATGTTGATATTGATACATTCATGTATATATATCTTATGAAATGTGAATAGAGATGATTGCGCCCTATTTATAAAAATTGAGTATTACTTGTGAAATTATTTTTATATGCAATCAATTCTCCAACTTTCATCAATATTCGCTCATATGCCTTTTAAGTTGGATTGCTGGTTGTTGAGACTTTTGTCTCACCATGTACTATTAACATGATTCAGGTGATAACTCTTGTGCCAGGATTCCGAGGCTTAAGTTGTGCTATAATTGTTGTATAGCTTCCTCCTTAATCATATGTGATGCATTGATGTGTATATCAAATGATTTTCTGAACATCATCGCCGGTCTTCTTTCCCGGTATGGAAGATGTCTCATCGTCATCGGCCATGAAGAGCGATTCTGGAGCATGCCTAATGGTCTCATGATGGTTGCGTTCAAAGAAGAGGGGGTATCGGCTGCACGTCCTGGAGATTTCTCACCCTAACCAGCGTTTCAACTTTCAAGATCAGTGCTTCATGGCTTCTTGCTCTTTTGGTTGTGGGCTTGCAAGAGTTGGGCTTGTCATGCAATGGGCTCTTGGAACCTGACGCTTTGATACCATGTGAGCTAACCCAGGAAAATAATCCAACGAGAAAGAATTGTGCATCCCATTGAGCCAAGCAAGCTGTACAGAGTATGAGAGGGACTTGTGTAGACATTTAACAAGTTCCTGTAATAAGAAAATGTGTTTACAGATGAGCCTAACCTTATTGGGCCCAACAAATACAAACCTATATACTAAATTCTTATTGAGAGGTACTTGCATATTCTGAGCAGTCTTATTCTCCGTGCTTTCTGTTGGAAAAGTGTGTGTGTTAAAAGAGGGAATCTCAAGTCCCATATTGCTTGGGTCAATGAGGGCTTGAGAGTATATATATACTAAGAAGTGTTTGTGGGCTTGTAAAAGGGCCAAGAGAGGAGGTGGGCCTTGCGCATACAAGAACAAGCAGAAACAGGGCAACGCAGCTGAAATCTGGCGATTCCCCCCCCCGTGCGCATGAATAAAAGAGGCACTAGACACTTTTTAATTTTTCATTTTGAAAATTCACAAAATAATTTTATGGGACATTTTTGCTTACCGGAGAACCTTGGTTTTTCAAGACTTTCAAACTTAAAACCTTTGAAATCAAAATACTTGAACCCGTCAGGTTTTAATCCCATATTATTTGCTCCCTGCGTTTATCACATTTAATCTCAAACGTTTTCCGACTATGATTGAACATGAATTTGTTGTCTCCACATTAAGACCTGTCCAGACGAACCCATTTAATCCTGGGGAGTTACCGTCCTGTGGCGGAATAACTCTTTAGGACAGTGTTCCGTACACGACTCGAGGTTATATTTTGCTATAACGTTTTGTTGTTTTGCAGCTCCGGTGATTACAATATAAAGAGTTATGGAGTCACAGGGGAATGATGTGAATTCCGTGGGTCTGGAGGTGACATCCCCGCTGCCGTCCCTATCGCCGCTGTGCCGCTGGCCAAACCGTTTCCGGATATCTCCAAGATAGAGGTATTCGATGGGAAAAACTTCAAGAGGTGGTAGGAGTTTGTCTTTTCTGTTCTGGACATGTACGGAGTTGCTGTGGCATTAACCCAAACCCAGCCTGCTGAACAAAACCAGAGGAGCATTGGGAGTATGCTTATAAGGTCTGTAGACACACCATCATTAGCACTTTATCTAATGATCTAGCTAATGATCTGTTCGATGTGTACTGTGTCTAAAAGGAAGCGAAAAAGATATGGGACTCGTTGATAGCTAAGTACACTGCTGTGGATGCTGGCAAACAGAAGTTCATTGTTGGGAACTTCTACAAGTGGGAAATGGCTTAAGACAAGGACATTAAGATGCAGATCAATGAGTACCACAAGTTGCTGGAGGAATTGCGTGCTGAAAAGATCATCCTTCCTGATGAGTTCGTTGCTGGAGTGCTGATCGAAAAACTGCCGGATTCGTGGAATAACTACAAGCAACAACTCAAACACAAGCAGAAGCATTTGTTACTGTCAGACCTTATCACTCATATCATCATAGAGGACACCAACCGGAGGGAAACTCGAGCCGCAAAGATGGCATCCAAAGAAAATTTGCTTGAGATAAAGACACATAACAAGAGGTATGGCTCTACATCCAGGAATGGTTTTAAGAAAAGACCTGATTATAAACCCAACCATTCTAACCCCAAGTTGAAGAAGAAAAGCAACTGCTTTGTCTGTGGAAAACCAGGCTATTATGCTGCTCAGTTAGGAAGAGAGCTAAGAATGATAATCCTCCTAAGCCAAATGTAAATCTGGTTAAAGGAGATGATGGTGATGAAATCATTGTTGTAGTGGTTTCTCAAGCTCTCATTGTTTCTGATATGAAGAAATGGGTGGTAGACTCTGGGGCTACCAGACACATCTGTGCTAATAGAGAGATGTTCACCTCCTACAAGGAAGGAGAAGAGCATGTGTTTCTCGTTGACTCTCGAACCTCCAAAGTTCTTGGGAAAAGGAAGGTCGAACTTAAGCTTACATCAGGAAAGACCCTATCACTGAATGATGTTCTTCATGTGCCTGATGTTAGAGCAAACTTAGTGTCTGTAGCTCTGTTGGGAAAAGCTGAGGTTAAGGTGTAATTCGAATCTGATAAGGTCGTAATGACAAAGAATAATGTCTGTTAGGAAGGGTTATTGTAACCAGGGGCTGTTTATCCTGAATGCTGAAATGAATGAAAATGCATCATCTGCTTACTTTTGTGTATATATGATTGATTCGTATGATTTGTGGCATGCACGTTTAGGACATGTTAATAGACAATATTTAAAGAAAATGCATAATCTTGATTTAATCGGTATAAATAAAAATGAAATGTCAAATAAATATGAAATTTGTGCTGAGGCTAAACAAACCAAAAAATCTCATTTTTCCACCCAAAGAGAAACTGAATTAATTTCTCTAATACATACTGATTTAGGTGATTTGAAACAAACTATGACAAGAGGAGGAAAATTTTTTTTGTAACATTTATTGATGATTTTTCTAGATATACTAAAGTATATTTGTTGAGAAATAAAGATTAAGCTTTTGATAAATTCCTTTTATACAAAGCAGACGTTGAAAACCAATTAAATAGGAAAATTAAAAGGGTCAGGTCAAATAGAGGAGGAGAATTTATTTTATTCAATGATTTTTGTGAAAAGGAAGGAATTATTCATGAAGTAACTCCTCCATATTCACCTGAATCCAATGGTGTTGCTGAAAGAAAAAATAGAACTTTAAAAGAGATGATGAATGCTTTGCTTGTAAGTTCATCTGCACCAGATAATTTGTGGGGTGAAGCTATTTTATCTGCTTGCTTTTTACAAAATAGAATTCCTCATAAAACATTAGGTAAGACACCTTATGAATTGTGGAAAGGTTTTGTACCAAACTTGATTTATTTAAAAGTATGGGGGTGTCTTGCGAAAGTATTATTAACTGAACCTAAAAAGAGAAAGATAGGGTCAAAAACCTCTGATTGTATGTTTATTGGGTATGCTGAGAAAAGTGCTGCTTATAGGTTTCTAGTTTTGAAAAGTGATATTTTAGATCACAATACTATTTTTGAAACTAAAGATGCAGAGTTTTTTGAAAATGTTTTTCCTTTAAAAACATCTCAAAAAGTTGAGAATCTCTCTGCATTACATGAACAAAACTTAGATGAAAATTCAGTTGAAAGCTTTATGAGAAGTAAGAGAGAAAGAAAAGAAACTTCTTTTGGAAATAATTTTTACAGTTATTTAGTTCAGGAAGAACCATCAAATTTTTATGAAGCTATTTCTTCTCCTGATGCTAAGTTTTGGAAAGAGGCAATTAAAGCTGAAATTGATTCTCTTAAGCAAAATCAACCATGGGTTTTAGTAGACTTGCCTCCAGGAAAAAAAACCCATTGGATGTAAGTAGGTTTTTCGAAAGAAACTTAATCCTGATAGAACCATTGATAAATATAAAGTAAGACTGGTAGCCCAAGGATTTTCCCAAAAACAAAATATTGATTATTTTGACACATTTTCACCTGTTACCAGGATCTCTTCAATAAGAATTTTGATTGCTTTGGCTTCAGTTCATAAGCTTCATATTCATCAAATGGATGTTAAAACAGCTTTTCTAAATGGTGATTTAGAAGAAGAGATTTATATGAAACATCTGAAAGGGTGTGTTGTTCCTGGGCAACAAAACCAAGTTTGTAAACTTGTAAAATCTTTATATGGTTTAAAGCAAGCACCCAAGCAATGGCATGAGAAACTTGATCAAGTATTATCAAGTAAATGCTTTTCTACTAGTGAAGTAGAAAGATGTGTTTACACAAAAGTAACAAATTGTGATTGTGTGATTATTTGTCTCTACGTGGATGATATGCTTATTTTTTATATCAGTCTAGATATAGTGAGGGACACTAAAAACCTGTTGAATTCAAATTTTGATATGAAAGACATGGGTGAAGCTAAAGTAATTTTAGGTGTTAAAATCATAAGGAGCGAAAATGGCATTGCATTATCTCAAGAACACTATGTTGGAAAAATACTCAAAAAGTTTGGATATTTTGATGAAACCCCTTTAAGTACTCCTTATGATTCTAGCACAAAATTAGCAAAACATAAAGGTGATCTAGTGGCTCAATCTAAGTATGCATAGATTATTGGGAGTCTGTTGCATTTGATGAATTTCACTAGACCAGATATAGCATATGCTGTATGTAGATTGAGTAGATATACCTATTGTCCAGATGATAACCATTGGTTGGCTCTTATTAGAGTCATAAGCTACTTGAGAGGTACCATGAATTATGGTATATTTTATAGTGGTTTTCCCGCTGTATTAGAAGGATACAGTGATGCTAACTGGATCTCATATTTAGATGAGACTAAATCCACTAGTGGTTACATATTCACCCTCGGTGGTGGTGCGGTAACATGGAGATCATCTAGGCAAACTATCTTAACAAAATCCTCAAGGGATTCTAAGTTTATTGCAATGGAGCTGGCTGGCACTAAGGTTGAGTGGTTGAAAAACCTTTTAGCAGATATTCCGCTAGGTAAAAAACCAACACCTTCGGTATCTTTACATTGTGATAGCCAATCAGCTATAGCTATGGCTAAAAACAAAGTCTTCAATGGGAAGAGTAGACAAATTTGATTGAGGCATAGTATTATAAGGCAGCTGTTGAAGAATGGAGTAATCTCAATCGATTATGTGAGATCAGAAATGAATTTGGTGGATCCGTTGACAAAACCCCTAGGGAAGAAACAAATTATTGAAACATCGAGGGGAATGGGACTTAAGCCAATTTGAAATTAACGGTGATAGTAACCCAACCTTTGTGATTGGAGATCCCATGAAGAAGGTTCATATAGGTAAGAACAAGTCATTCGTTAGTTCCGCTAGCACTATATATTTTTGTCCCTTCATACGGTGTGAGAAAATGCTAGAATGCATTGATGGAGAGGCTGAGCAAAGCTCTTAATGATTTCATAGTCCTTATGGATGGTGTATTTATTGTAGATACACTTGATGAAATCACCTAGATGAATGTAAAGTGGGGCCGCTGCCATGAGACCGTGGCAAAGTCGCTAGAGCCTTCATTGAACACCAGGCGCATGCACGGCCATTTAAAGCGCAAAACCGCCATTAACAGCAGGAAATGTGGGGGCACATTCTGACCAATAAGATCTCTTTTACACAAGAAAGATTTGTTGGTTCATAGAAACGTACGCTTCATTGACATCTCTGTGTATTAAGAATTATTGGTCTAGGTCTGGTTCATAGTCGAAAGACACTAGATTCGAATAGTTTATACTCATGTGAAAGCTCAGATGATGGTGACTCTTTTAACACACATGTGGGGGATTGTTGGAAAAAAGTGTATGTGTGTGTATTAAAAGAGAGAATCTCAAGTCCCACATTGCTTGAGTCAATGAGGGCTTGAGAGTGTATATATTAAGAAGTGTTTGTGGGCTTGTAAAAGGGAAAAGAGAGGAGATGGGCCTCGTGCACACAAGAACAAGCAGAAACGGGGCAACGCAGTTGAAATCTGGTGATTCCCCCTCCCCCCGTGCCCACGAATAAAAGAGGCACTGGACATTTTTTAATTTTTCATTTTGGAAATTCACAAAATAATTTTATGGGACATTTTTGCTTACAGGAGAACCTTGATTTTTCAAGACTCTTGAAACCTTTGAAATCAAAATACTTGAACCCGTCAGGTTTTAATCCCATATTATTTGCTCCCTGCATTTATCACATTTAATCTCAAACGTTTTCCAACTTTGATTGAACATGAATTTGCTGTCTCCACATTAAGACCTGTCCAGACCGTTTTGATTTTTTAATGGCTTCCAACGTTCTGAAATTTAACCCATTCATTACATTGTCTGTCACCATGCTAACCGATGGTTTATGGTGATAATGGGGTGTTAATTGGCATTTAATGGTGACCAACGTTCAAATGTCATCTCAGCGCCTATATATAGCGAGCTCCACCAAAGAGTCCAGTGCACCGAGCTCTCAGGCTTACTCTCCTCTCTTCCTCCTCGCTCTCTGAGCTTCTGCTTTAGCTTTCTGCAGTTCTATTCCTTGCTCCGGCGAGAAGAACCCATTTAATCCTGAGGAGTTTCTGTCATGTGGCGGAATAACTCTTTAGGACAGTGTTCCATACACGACTCGGGTTATATGTTGCTCTAACGTTTTGTTGTTTTGCAGCTTCGGTGATTACACTTTCTTCAATAAAGATGTTCCATTTATCTTTATTGTGGGTTCTACAAATAAAAATTATAATATATTATGGATAGAGATAATCAAAAGAAATTTATGGGATATAAAAACCATAAAAATGATAATTGGAATATTTTCAGTAGAGAAAGTATAAATGATATGACACTCTATCAAATTATGTAAGTATTTCTCTCTATCTAATGCAATATCTTTAAAAGAACATGGGACATGGATGATTAAGTGGCAAGGAGATGTATGTGGCACCAATAATAATGATTAAAGATGGTGACTTAAGCTATTAAGTGGCCTAATTAGATAGTGATTTAGGGCTTGTTTACCTTCACTTTCTGAAACCTATGTTTGGTTTCAAAATCTAGGTTTTGACCCAAAACATTCTAAAAAGCCATTTTGGTTACAAAACCTCAGTTTAAAATCTATGTTTTCTCTTTCTTATTTTTCCTTTTTTTCCTAATTTAACTTTTTCCTACTTTTTCTTTCCACTTTCCTACTTTTTGCCTTATTTCTCTTTCATCTTT
>JANTPZ010138988.1:0-11928 GCA_025593235.1 Vachellia pachyceras
ATGTCTAAGGCTGCAAATAACCTCAATGATGAAGAAACATGTGAATATGTCAATCTTTAATGGATTTTTGTCCATATTAGAATTAATGTCTATTTCCACCTGTAAAGCCTCTCTTTCTCATGTGCCTTTTTTCCAAAACACATGGATTATTATTAAACATAAAACCTTTGTTTACTAGACAAGTCATGCTGATGAAGCTAAATTAGATGTTGAAGGCAAGAAAGATGCTCAAGATAATTCTGCTCATTTGGCAGAAAAAGAAGCCATTGATTTAACAAAACCAGCACCCGGAACAAGTAGTGCAAACATTCCCACTGAAGAAAAGGTCAGTAATCTATATTATATTAGTACACACTAAAGTATACATTTGATCAGTTAAATTACCTAAAATTTTAGTTTGATCCCTTAATTTTACAAAGTATATCCTCGGTCATTTAATCTTAACCTTTAGTTTCAAATAATAATTTTTTTGTAATAATAAATATTATTTTAAAAATTTAACTTGATATGTCAGTATTTGAGAATGTTTTGTAAGTATTTAAAATTTTCAAGTTAGCATTTGCTTGTTAACTGTGTTAAAGTTAACAGAATGAAAACACTTCAGAAACGCAAAGGATCAAAATGAAACCTCGTATGAAATTAAAGACTTTTACCCTATACTAAATCATCTTGATATTGAGAACACCTGACATCCATCAATTGTTCTTTCCCTTTTCTTTTATACGACTGAGAGAATACAACATCATTGACATTTCAGGGATCAAATTAAGCAAGAAAAAGATATAAAGGTCTTTTAGTGAATACCTTTGGTTATGAATTATACATACATACGTACGTACGTACATATCCCAAAAAATACTACTTGTGCAAGCCCCTTCTGCCTGTTGCATAAGTTATTTTCACTAAAAGAAATGTTTCAAGAAGATTGATGTATCAAACCATTAAGAATAGATAAACTATGAATATGCTTTTAATAACTTGTTCATTAAAAGCTGTCACTCTCTCTTGTTATCGTAGTTTTGAAAAATTTTCACAGCCACATGTCATATTTAAGAACTCAAAAGAAATGAAATTCAGCTGACGCGCTTGTGTTAATTTAACAGGTTCCATTGAGTAATGAGAAACAGGTCGAATCCCAAACATTAGTGAACCAGGAATCTTCTGCAGAACCATGTATGAATTCCAAAGCAATGGATTCAAGATCTTCTAACAATTTTGAAGGGAAACATGATGATGATTCAAAGGAGAACAAAGCCGTTTTTAGTGAAACAGAACATTTAGAAGAACCTAAACGAATGAACCGACCTAAGAATTTTGTTATACCAAAACCTATGCAAAATGGTGAACTTCCTCCTGAAGACAAGCCACAAAAAATGCAGCATTTTAGAAGTGGCTATTTAACCACATAATTCTTTGAAGTCGCTACTGATTCTCAGGTTTGGATTCTTGAAGAAAAGTATTGTTTCACCATTTTTCAATACTAAGACAGTAAAAAAAAATCATTTGGATATCAATTATCAAAATAGTCAATATGAAATCTAAAATGATCTCTCATTTAATTCTCCTTTAATTTGTATTCTGTGCATATCCTAAAAAAATTTTTAGGCGCATCTGTCTTTCTTTTGTAGGCCACACTGAGTTAGTTTTCTGCAACAAAAGAATCAAGTGAATGATTTAAACAAAAGATACAGATACAACAAATAACATAAATTCTTCAAATGAATAGTATATTAAGCTCTGTAACATTTAGATATTCAAAAAAAACCAAACACAGATGCTATGAACATTAAAAACAAAAGCAAATAATATAAAAAAGGAACTGTGAAAAGAATCATGTATGCTCATGCCTTTAAGGTAGCATATTCATGAATTCTTATTCTTGTTCTCTTTTGATCATAGTTATGAGCAAATCCTGCAATGAAGTTTAGCCAATACACTAACATATCAGTGAACAAATTTTGCCTATAAATTATTTGTCCTTCTATCAGAATAGCTTAAAACAATTTAAAAGGACTTTCCTTAATATTATATACCTTTAATCATTTCTTTAATTAGTCGCTATATTCTAATAGTGAACAAAAGGGAAGCCAGTGAACATGGATCAAATGAAACCGAAGCTGAGTTTTCACCTGAATCAGTAGAAGATAGCGACAAGCTCATCAATACAGCAAGCATTGAAGGGAACATTGTCAAAGGGCCATAGCGAGATGAACCAAATGATACACCAGAGGATATGTTCAAGATGACACATTTATAGAATGATACATAACAAGCAAGTATTAACATCACTAGAAGTTTCTCAAAATCGTCTCTGAACCAACCCTTTGTCAGAAGCAAACGGCAGACTTGTAACAGAGGATTCACGGCTCCCGCGGTGGTAGGTGTTAAAGTTTGATTTTTCCTTCTCATCACCTTCAAGTGACTAACTTGATGAGAAAGCTAAACTTGCCACAATAATGGAGGTCGAAGCCTAATATGACTACTCTAACAAATTCAAAGAGAAGTTTGAAACATCTTTTTATTATTTGCACAAGGACAAGTGAGTGAGATTGTATACTTTTATTATTCTCCTTTCACTCATATTTTACAACTAGACACATTTTTATATACTTCAAAAAATCTTAGGTAAGTCACATTATTCATGACTTATAAATAGCATAACTTGCTATTATTAATTATAGTATATACAAATGATCTGTTATTATGAAGCATTAGTTTTTTTCCTATTTGCAACATAGATTAGTAAAACGTGGATCTCTTAAATTTTGATTTCGATAATTCAAATCTTGCTAAGTTTTTTATTTATCTTTTATTTTGAAAAATTCTAAATTTTTTAGATCTTCAGATAATGGAATTCAATTGTTTGTATCTTTTGTTAATGGACCAAATTAAATGTTTGAATTTTTGCCAGAAAATATATCTATATTTAATGCTCAACTGGTTTTAAAGAAAAAAAAAGCTATAACTAGTAAGTCTCAATATAAGTGATAACTATGAACATAACATTTCTTATACTGGAATTTATGATTATATGTTGCTCACTTCTTGTGGGACCACACATCAATTCTCCCATTATGCCGCTCTCTCCAAATGTACATAATATTGAGAGGGATAGAATCTAATTTGAGAGGAGGTTCAAAATTTTTGTTATTATATGGGCTTGTCTATTTAGAATTTATGTAACTCAAACAGGAGCAAAGGCTTTTTTCAATGTGATTTTTCCTCCAAAATAAATTTTAAATATTTATATAGAGTTATTAAGATTTCTTATATGATGTAGATAAGATATGTGAAAATTATATTATAAATATTAAATGAGTAAAATAAAATTACAATAACATTTTTTTACCAAAATACGCTAACTAATAACTGCTAAAGTAGAAAAATTTGCAATCCATGAAGAAAGTTTTTTCCGCAAGAGAAGGAATGGTATTTATTGCAATCATATTATAATTAGTGAAAATCACAATTAGATTCCAACCAAATGATATGATATATGACAAATCCCAAGGACTTGTCAAATCTCTCAAAAACTTGTTAATGACAAGGGAAAAAGGTTAAATGAAAGAAAATGTGTTTGGTTTTGGTGAATGCTTGATAATTAGAATGATTTCCAATATAAGACTAAAATATGAAATTGACACATCGAGTAATGACTTTGACCTTGAAAAGTTGTAAGGAAATGCCAGCAATTGATCAAGATAAAATAAAAATTTCTTTTTCCTTAGATAAATGGTTTGAACTTAAGACGTAACTTTTGGTAGCTTATGGATATGTACATACAAGAAGACAAACATTAGATTATGAAACCATAACTTAATCATTCATTCAGTCTGTTTCTAAGTAGCTCAAGATGTATCTTAATCATTCATTCAGTCTGTTTCTAAGTAGCTAAAGGTGTATTATGGCATGGCAAGAAAGTTGCAATAGAAAGATGCTAACTACTTTACAAAGGATTATTGGAAGGATTTTTCATTCAATTAATCAACAACAATAATTTGTGCATTACAGTCAAATTCCATGATTGATTGCTTCAATATCTGCCTGAAGCTGATGTACAAAATCTCAAACCGTCACTGATCTGTTGATCAAGTTCTACGTACATTGTAATACTAGGAAATCATACAAATCCCTGAAATTTATTCTGCAAGTAAGAAAATCAGTCAAAAATACTTTGCCACTGATGGGAAAATGCTTCAAGCTGAGAACCGAACCATTTACGAGGGCTAACCTTCTATACACCCTCTATCAATTTGTTGATCCGTGTTCATCTAAATTCGACAAAGTTTCCTGTTGGTTGTCAAGAACCAAATATAACTCTCCTCCTTTATCTGAGCTTGGAACTGGCTACAAAAACATAGGCGGAGAAACCTTCTGTCACCTATTATTGAAATATCTTTCACAAACAAAGTTGCCTTGATAATGATTTCCTGTTATTAACAGGCCTAAGATTTTTCTTTTCCTTTTTTTTTAAAGACGTGCAACTGTATACTCCAAGAACTCATAATCAAGCTAGTACCATACACGAATGAACACAATCTATAAACAGGCAAGCTTGCATTAAAACTGCTAAAGAAAAACGGGTGAAGGATTTCTTTACCCAAAAAAAAAAAAAACGGGTGAAGGATTTCGGGACTGTTTCTCATTCATGACAAGCAAAACCTTACCACCATAAGCAATGACAGAATCCAAATGCCCCCAAGCTTCATCTGTATCTTTGAAAGGTTCTGGTGAAGCAAGATCGGTGTCCAAGTTATACCAGATCCAATCAATCCTCCTCAATTCGATCCAGTTTCTACCTTTCCGAAGGCCAAAAATCTTGTTGACTGGGACATTAAGCAAAATCCAATGTCTACTTTTCCAAAGGCCATAAAGGTTATGTTTGATGACTGTTTCCATTTGTCATGAAACAAGCAACACAACTGAGAGAGTTAATATAGGTATCAAAGAGAAAGGGATTATGAGTTAGATACCTGAAAAGAGATTGTTCAGACAATGTAGAGGCAATATTGCAGCCTTTGGATTTCATGATATATTTGGGAAACTTCGCTTGCCATCTTCAGTATCCACTATGCAATTTTCACAGAAATCAATAAACTTGAAAAGAATAATTGCAAAAAACCGATATTCATCTTATAACCATGCGACCTTAACATGAACTCATGTTATTTTTGGAACAGTTTCTACTTTATTTTCCCAAACAATAAAACTTATCAACTTCAAAGTATTACCAGCAATAAAAACAAACCAGATTTACGAGTATAATTTGATGATAAACGGAAAGATATTACCGTAAAGACATCAGAACCCGTATGTGTCGTTCTCTCTTTGCCTCCGCAACAGCCGGAGCAACATATTTCGCTCGAACCTCCTCCATGAAGCTCATGTAAATATCTTCAGCGGAGTTGAGAAGTAATTTCGCCAACGCCTTGGGTGCGCTCGCAGCAGGGCGCTTTCTCCCTGGCTCACCCGGGGTTGTTTCCGCAGAACTTCCCAGCGACGATGTCGGAGGTGTAGAACATATATCCTCCGGCGTTTGCCATCCTATGCTTTCCTCCATAACAGCCGGAGCAACAACAGATTCCGGTCGAATCTCCTCCATGAAGCTCTGGTAAACATCTTCAAAAGGGTTCAGAGGCAGTAATTCCGCCAAAACATTGGGTGCGCGCGTATCAATGATTTGAGCATCCGGCCTTGTTGCGGCGACACCTCCCAGAAACGCTGTCGATGGTGGAGAACATAGATCCTCCAGCGAAGGTTCCATCAAAGATTTGAGATCTGAACAGACGGAATGAAGTTTTGAGATGAGAAAGAAAACTCTGGAGAAAGAGAGAGTGAGAAGATGTGGGAACTGAGAAGGCTTTCTGGCGGGATGAAAAAAAAAAAAAGCCGTTGAAATTTAATGTGGGAGATACCGCGCCTTAACCCTACATGTGACCGTTAAATGCGCGCCCCCTCCTAATTGCCGCCTCGTAGGCTAATCCTTCTAAATCGGCATTTCAAATTAATCTCTCCCGTTAATACAACTTTCACTTATTTAAATTTAAAATTAATGGTTTTGATTTGTCAAGGTTAGAATGGTCTATATTTTTATTTTGTGGTTTAATGTTAACATAATAACATTGCTCCTAAAAATTTCAAAGACAATAATACCCTTGAGAGAAACTTTTAGAGCAAATTTAAACATTAAACCTTGTTAAAATATAAAAATTAATGTTTTAAATAAAATAAAAATTGAAATACTACAATTAAAATGAGCGTAAAATTGATAGAGTAAATAGGTATGAACCTAATGGATGTGTTTGGGAAGCGTTTACACTTCCAAACACATGTTTAACTTTATTTTTTCATAAAATGAGATTATCTTCTTAATATATTTACCTCGATTTACGTAAAAATGCTTCTTTATTGCGTTCCCAAACGAGCCCAATTCTTTTTTTTTTTTATGAAAACTAATCCTAACTGTCCCTTCATTTCAAATGATGGAAAAAAGTTTCTTTTTCTTTTTCCTTTTTTTTTAATAACCAAACTAGTATCGTTTTGTTTTTGCCTGAAGCACTTCTTTTGCACTGGAATTGAAATTCTTTCAAGTCTAATTTTTTTATAACGTTTGTAATAAATTTTATGTTTTACTACCTTCTTTTATCATGGCAATGGGATATAGTTTATTGAACTGTTTGTAATTTTTTAATATTTAATATTTTCGATTAAAGCCCAAACTGTATGATTAGTTTTGCAGGATTTATGTCATGTTGCTTAAAAAAATTACAATTTATTACATTTAATTAATTGTAATCAATAATTTGTTGTCTTATTTAATAGTTTTTGCTTATTTTGAAAGAAAAGTTATTAGAAAATGAATGAAAAATATTATTTATAATATTATCACTTTAATATTATCCCGTTAATTTCATGCTAACAAAATGAATAAAGAATTAATATGTTCCATTCCATGTTAATAACAGGATCTCTTAATTTTATTTTTGTTTCAATAAAAGAGAAATACTTTGTCAACAAATAATTCTAAAATATTACTGCTAATTAGTAACTATAACTTACAAGTCAACAAAGAAATAATCCATCCAAAGAAATTTCCAAACTTTTTTGTACTTTAATTTAGATTCTTTTCACTAATAAAATTTTTAAATCCTACTTTTTCCCCAATTTCCCTCCTATGTTTCTTTTAAACACCTTCAACATTTAGGTTCCAACTTTCTCAAATACAATGGTTTAGTATGTGTAACATTCTAATTTTTATTTAGAGAATTTGATTATTTTTGAGAAAATACTATTTATCTAAAGGACTTAATTGTTATTTAAAAAATAATATTTGTGTTAAATATAATTTGTTGGGTAATCATTTGAGTCAAAAAGAATCTGTTCTAATGTGAGACATATGAATTAGAGAAATAATAGATAATAAAAAAAAGATGATTTTGTGAAGGAAGAATGATAATAAAAAAAGAAAATAAATATATAAATATACATGTGTGTGCATGTGGCCTTTGTAAGGTTTTAACAAAAAAAAAAAGATATACACCCACAAAAAGGCCACGTACACATTAGGCTTGATTAGTTACAAAACATAATATATATATATATATATATATATCTATGTTAAATTAAAAAAAAAGGAAAAGGTACCTGCTTACATCATCACCATCTATTTATACCCCACCTCACGTAAATAGCATCAGGTCAGATTCTCTTTTCCTTCTCCTTCCGTCGGCTCCCACTGCTTCTTTGAGGTGTAGAATTTCAATTAGGTAATCAAAACTACTTCTTTTCAATTTACTTCCTTCATAAAAGTTTTTCTAAATAATTTTCTCTTTTTAACGGTAGAAATATCATTCTGACCAGATGAAAATTTAATATTAGGGTTTGAGATGAATATTGAGTTTTGTCAAGAACTGTCCAATAAAAGAATAACTTGATTGTAGTTAGTGCTTTGTGAATTGAGCTTTCAAGAATTTTGGAGTTGATGTAACCGATGTTAATTCATTTTATATGCTTTGCATGGATTGTAAGGTATTTTCGATACCTTAATTATGTATTACGAATATTATCTCTATTTTTATACGTTCAATTTTAGTGAAGTGGGAAGTATTTTCTTTATATATATAAATAATATCGTTTGCTTATAGGTACGTTTGATGAGCTATTCATAATTCATCTTTATCCGTAACATATTGTGAATTTGTGCATTTGTGGGGAATTGACATATTAGGTGTATGGAAGTAGTTGGGTGATCTTGTGATGATGGGACTTGTGTAATGTATTGTGAATGTATTCGCGGTTACCCTACTATTGATCATAGTGGTTGGTTGTATTGTAACTCACACTCAGGTGGGGAGTCGGCCTAGACCCAGGAGAGAGGCCAGGATTTATTATGACTCACACGTAAGTGGGGAGTCGTGATGGAGTAATATGGAGGAGTAGGTTGGAGGGATCACTTGTGCATTTTGATTGTATTGAATCGAAAACATTATTTTGTTTGAATATTGTATACTAGCACTGCTTCACTGACTTATAATCCCGTATTGTATATTCTATGAATTGATTGTTGGTTACTGGGACTTTATGTCTCACCCTATCGATATATATTTTTTTCAGGAGAGGTACTTAGTGGTTCGAGACGTAAAGGGAAGGAGCCAACAGTTTGATAGTAGCTATCACTGTAGGCTTAATAGTTAATCTATTTTAAGGAGAAACGTTTATTGCCAAACTTTAGGGCTTGCATACTCTGATTTGTTTTTATCATTATGGTTATGCCGTGATATTCTATATATGGTTAACAATTTATCTTTTGGTATATCTAACTTGTTACGTATCCATTGAATGTTGTTTATGGACTCGTATGTTTAAAGGGATGCTTAAATACCGTTGACTCTTGTGGCTTTAATGGTGACTTGTGGGCGAGTTTTGTGCCCTGGGTCAAAATGATACTGTGAGTTGTGAATGGTTTGTGGGCTGGGTGTTTCACCCAAAACTTTTGTGCCATGAACCTTGAGGATTTAGTAATTAATTGTGTTTAAATATCTGTTTTGTTTGGAATTACAAATGGTATCAAAAGGGATTACGAGTTGCATAATTAATTGTGAATATATTATGTGGTTAAATATGTTTAGGGGGTTACAGTATGTGTTTATTAGTCTTATTTGTGTTAGCGTTAACAAAACACGATAATTTATATATTGAAATAAAACTCATTTAACATGTTTAAATGGTAAAGGCCTATTTGGACTCCTGTTTGAAAATTTAGGTTTTGTGATAAAACCTAAATTTTGTTTAAATATTCATATTTTTTAAAATTTAGATTTGGTAACAAAACATAGGTTTAAAATCTATGTATTGAAAAAATATTTTATTTTCAAATCACAGTCTCTCTTGTAATAAATTTTCTCTTTCACTCTTTTTTTTCTTTCCTACTTACTTTTTAATCGAACTTTGTAAAAACTATTAATTTTTCAAATATAATCACATTTTAAAATCTAGGTTTTATCCTATTATCTTTAAAAGTTATTATCTTAAAATTTATTATCTAAAACTTAAAAATTTTACCATAGACTTCGTAAAAAGTATTTTTCAACGGATTTTTAAACAGGGTCATTCAAACTGTCGCAATCCAAACGGACACGTGGCTTAACAACGCCCCCCGCTTATTGACCAACTAACAACTTCATTTCCCGCTATAATATAATATACATGGGGCCCACACTCTCCTCCACAGACACTCTTATTTCCTGTTCGCATCTTGCTTTCTTCTGCTTTTGAAGCAGATTAGTGGGGATGAGCAGATTGGAGGAGGACATGGAGTGCGCGTACAAGAATCCCAACGAACCCCTTGAAGCTCGCGTCAGAGACCTTCTTTCCCGAATGTCTCTCAAGGAGAAGATCGGTCAGATGACCCAAATCGAGCGTAGTGTCGCAATCCCTTCCGCCATTAGGGACTTGTCTATTGGTAATCTTTCGCTTCACCTTTTTCTCATTCAAGCTTTGAAGATTGTATCCTGCTTTTTGATATTTTCCTTCGTTTTCTTTCTAGGGAGTGTATTCAGTGCTCCAGGCAATGGGCCTTTCGAAAACGCACTGTCGTCGGATTGGGCTGATATGGTCGACGGGTTTCAAAAATCGGCTCTCGAGTCCCGATTAGGCGTACCACTTATATATGGGATCGATGCAGTTCATGGTAATAACAGCGTATATGGTGCCACTATATTTCCTCACAGTGTTGGCCTCGGAGCAACCAGGTTGGTGTTTTCCCTTAAACTTAAATGGAAGACTAATAATACTCCATTTCAAGCGATTTCTATGTCCTAATGCTGTTTGACGTTTGTTTATCATACGAGAGGGAGTAGGCGGATAGCATAATTGCTTACTTTACCAGAACTGATGTTGTGGCATTTGAGTCAATGTAGAAATGCCATTGTTCTTGTGAATTATGTTTTCATTTCTTACTGGTGGCTGCTTGTAGAGACGCCGATTTAGCTCAAAGAGTTGGGGCTGCAACAGCACTTGAAGTTAGAGCATGTGGAATTCACTATACCTTTTCTCCTTGTGTTGCAGTAAGTTTTCATAATTAAGCCATGTTACATTCTTATTGGACGGTCATGCTGATGAACTACAGTGTGAACGTTAGTACTGTACAAATGCTTGAAATAGTGGGTAACTTCTTCTGATTTTGATCCACAACAACAATGACAACAAGAAGCCCTGTCCCACTGGGTGGGGTTAGCTACACTGATCACACAAGCCATTGTACTCTATCAACAACCAAATCTTTAATTAAATTATTAAACAACAGCTCCCTCTTTAGGTAAATTATGATCCACATGCTCGGTAAAAAAATCCATTGGATTATGACCTATCTTAATCTCTGTTACACCCGCTTTTCTTTAATTTGCATATTCACATCCTCTTAGATTTTATCAGTTGCTAATAGCGGTCAAAACAACATGGTTAACTAAGATAAATGTATATCTTTTATCTTATTTGCTTCACTATCTCCATTATAGGTGCCTCTGTATGAATAACAGATAAAATCACGTCTCACTTGAACAAACTAATGGGCAGGTCTGCAGAGATCCCAGGTGGGGAAGATGTTATGAGAGCTTTAGCGAAGATACTGATATAGTCAGAAAGATGAGCTCCATAGTTTCAGGTTTGCAGGGGCAGTGTCCACGGGGACATCAACATGGTTATCCTTTTGTGGCTGGCAGGTAGAGAGAAACTATAATATAATCTGGGAAATATGTTTTCTATAGAAACAGTGATAATATAAATATCTGTGCCACCAAATTGCAACTTATGCTGATGTTAAACAGCAGAATGACTTCATTTTGTCTGCAAAGTTTTAAGACTTGTTTTTCACATCAGTAATAAAAAACTTATGATGTCTCCGAAGTTTTCACACTAATATTTTTTTTTTCCATATTCTCCAACACTTGGCTACATGGTCATGTGATCCATAGATAATCAGATTCTGGGAAACTCAATAAAGTAGGATTAATATGTTTTTTCCATCCAAATTGTCACATACTATCATTATTTCAGGAGCAATGTTATTGCCTCTGCCAAGCACTTTGTTGGAGATGGAGGTACTGAGAAAGGCATAAGTGAAGGAAATACAGTATTAACATATGAAGATTTAGAAAGAATCCACATGGCTCCTTATTTTGACTGCATTTCACAGGGGGTTTCAACCATTATGGCAACTTATTCATGTTGGAATGGACGCAGAGTCCACTCTATCCATTTTCTTCTAACTGAAATTTTGAAAGAAAAGTTAGGCTTTAAGGTAAACCAACCAGGATATAATTTGTATTATCAATTGCCTTCTCACCGATCTTATCTAAAAGTTGTTGCTCTAATTTATTTTGTTGTTTCCCACTATGTTTGTAGCTGTTTTTATGTGTCGTAGGTGTAAAT
>JANTPZ010138991.1:0-29111 GCA_025593235.1 Vachellia pachyceras
CTACTCCTTGCAACTTCTACTACCTCTCTAGTGGTTGATTTCCTTGATCAAAGCCCTCTTTTTGAAGATTAAAAGTTAGGGTTTCAAGGTATGGAAATAAAAAAGAGAAGGCTTTTGGGGTAGTAAAAGGTTGCAAGTCCTTTCTTGAGTAGTAAAGAGTAGTTGGTATGTGTTGTTGGTTGTTTTTGTTGTGGTAAGAATTTTTGAAACCCTAAAGCTAAGAGATGGGTGCCATCCACTTTAGTATGGAAAGGGGAAGGGTTGTGTTTGATCTATTTGATGTATGGATAGTGGTTTGGGAGCATGAATATACAAGAATACATGATGAAAGTTGAAAAACTCCTTTCTTCCCTTAATTTTCTGATTCTCGGCCCTTAGGAGAAAAATAGAAGGGATGTGTTTTTGGTAATTTTGATGGTTCCATTGGCTCTAAGATGATGTTTTTTGTAGGGTGAAAATAAGGAAGGGATTTGAGAAGCATTAGGGACCATAAAACCAAGTTTTGAACTTGTAGGGTTCTTGAAAAGTAAAAGGGAGCCTTATTGCGTTTTTGCAAGTTCTTCTTGCTTTGTGATGAATGGAAATTCATGTGTATGTTATTACATGATCTTTAGGAATTTGAGACCTTCAAGAGCATATTTGGAAGGTTATCCAAGACAGCTCTAAAGCTAAAAGGAGCTTAAGCTAAAGAGGTAGCAAGACTACTAATCTTCACTTATGCTTTATGAAAATTGATTGTGAATGATGCATGAATTTTTATGATGATTGAATTGGATTATATGTGTATGAAATTTGACTTTGATGTTATGGCCATATGCATTATGAAATTGTATTTTTATATGTCACATATTGTATGATCATACACTTGCTTTAAAGTTGTGGTATGCTCAGTCACAATATTTTTGATTAGTTAGTTTTGCTATTAGGATTCCCAAATCTCATTACCTACCAACTAACCATGTAGGTGGAAGCTCAAGCTAAGGTAAGGAAAAGATTATTGATGAATGAAGATGATGCTCTTGCTTGAATGAATTTTTGTGTACATATTATGACCTGTTGATCTCTACTTACAAGTTGTTCTACTTACAAGTGAATATGTGATAATGCAAGCATGAAAATGGGTTAGAAGTGCCAAGGAAAGGTAAGGAAGTAATCATGCATGATAGAGGTGGGTTTATGATCCAAAAAGAGCTTTTGATGATTTTTAAGAAAAGTTGGTTTTCAAAGTAAAAGGGGGTTCCAAAGGCCCTGAAAACTGATTTGTTTCAAACGACAATGAAAAATAGCAAACAAGCTCTAATTGAGCTGAAACTTCCAGTTAAATACTGCACATTCTGAGCTTTAAAATGATATAAATTTTGCGAAATTTGGATGTGTAGATTAAGAGATATGGTTTTCCAAAATTAAGGGAAAAATTGGAAAAACAGAAAGTGACCATTTGAATAGTGCATTTTTTGGAATAAATATTTTGGGCTAATGAGTATTTTTCCCTATAGATAACTCAAAGTTGAGCCATAAATCTGGAAAATTGACTAGTGAACAGTAACAACGTTTTGAAATTTTCATATTCACTATTTTGGTCAATATTTTGATATCTAAGGCCCTAGAGTGGTTTGAAAGTGATCTAATATGAGGATATAGCAGCAAATAGGAGGTGTCACAATTATTCAATTCTCTTTCTCAACTTAAATTTCTTCATAATTGCCCCTTTTGGAATTTCTTTTAAAACCCCTTATACTGGGGGTTTCTGCCTTTTCCTTTCCGTTCCGGCAAACTGTTCCTAACTTAGACTTGAAAACAATTTTATAAGTTTTCACAATTCTTGAACCATTTTTCCCACTTCTTAACTAAATATCCGAAGCCTCTGGATATTTCAAATAATTATATTTTTCTAAAAAGTCTTTAATCAACCTAATATTAAATAATGGATTAAATGGCAAATTTGCCCCGGAAGTATCCATGGAGTTACACTGGATGTTTAGAAGTTTTCAAGGGCCAATGTTACCTCGGATGTGTAGAAAACAATGCAATGGTGCCCTATTCATTAAAGGTGTTAAGTTTGACCATTAAATAATTTTGTTTGACTAAATAAAACTTTAGTTAACCGTTAGTATCTTTTTGGTTCTGTAGATATTGCATCATTTTCTACACTTTTGGGGCAACATTGCCCTTCAAAAAATGTCACACTCCTTATTTAACCTTCTTAGCTTCATTTTATGTTGATTTGGAACCACCTTTAGGCCTTGAATGACTTAGAGTAACCCAAGATTTGAAAATAAAAAAAAATCAAGTTTGGGGTTACTGTTCATGTCACTATTCACAGAATTTTGGACCAACTTTGAAAATTCATAACTAATTCTAAAAAATTGAAATTAAGTGGTTCCAATTTCTAATTGAAGCTTATAAGACCCTCTACAAGGGAAAAATAATCATTAGGTCATAACTTGCCCATTTGAATCAGTTTATTACACAAAGTTTCACTGTTCATTAGATAATTTTTCATTTTTTCCAGGTTTTCCCCTGATTTTTCTCAAACTTTGGAAGGTCATAACTCTTTACACAAAACTCTGATTTCTTTTATCTTTGGCTTGTTTTAAATCTTGTTATGTGAAATATTTTCTGGAAAAACTCAACTCATTTGGAGTTCATTTTCCCTATTTCACGACAGTCCAAAGTTGGGGTTTTAAACAACTTTACTACCATTTTTATTAAGTTTTGCCATTCTCACTTCCTTTCCTTTTTGGCATGGTTGCTTGTTTACCCCATTTACTTATACTTAATCATGCATTAACGTATATCTAAAGCATGACTTTTACCTTTTTGAGCTACCCCATATGTAGGAGTTTAATTTACATAAATATACAACAACATCCCAATAGGCTTCATGCATCATAAAGCTTCTCCTTACCCTTTGATGGGCTTCCACCTAAAAATGGTTAGTTGGAAAGAATGAGATTTCATTGAAATCCCAATAGCAAAGCTTACTGACATACATAGAAAAATTGCATGACATTCTTTAAGTTCAAGTAGAAATGTGTAAAAATTTAAAATGTGTAACAAGCACATATTAATGCATATGGCCATAGCATAACATCACTCATAAACACATTTCAACAATGAAATAATCATCACCAAGTCATACACATTTTCAAGATCACTTCACAACAATGTTGAATAGAGTTAGAAAACTTTGGTACCTTTACTCATTAATTTCCTCTTGGCTTTGTAACCTCTCTTGATCACTTGGAAAATTTGTTCTTCGCACCAAACACTTGCCTAAATAATTCACAACATAATGGCTATTAAACATAAGCCATCACCAAAGCAAGAATCACTTTAAAACTTTATTAAACTTCCTCTTGAATTCTCTTGCTTCCTAGAGGATTTTAACTTGTCATATGGATTTGTAATGCTTCCAAATTCCTTGGTTCACTTTACCCCTACACAATTCCTCATTTTAAAGCCATTAGAAGCATCAAAATCACACTCTTTCCTCCACTTTCCAGATCTTGATGAAAATTGCTAAAGAGAAAAAGGCTTCTTTTCAAACTTTCATCACATACAAGCACTTATTCTTGATCCCAAACTCATTTTCATGTGTTGTTTGGCTTAAATACAACTCTCCCACATCAAATGGAAATTTTGGCAGCATTTCCCCTTAGGGTTTTGAATTCCAAAATTCACGAAACATCAAGCAACAACCAAACAACCACAATATATATATACCAGTTTACTCCTTACAACACAAGGAGCATTTTGCACATCATTATCAGTTCTAACTCTTTCTCACTCTTAACCTCAAGAAAACTAACTTTGGATCTTGAGAAAGAGATGTTTATTCATGATTATAAGACGATAGATAGGAAGAGGAAGTTACAATCATCAAGAAAATGTATATGATTGAGGGGTTTAAGCTTTTACCTTGGATTTTCTTTGAATTTTTCTCCTCGTGAAGACCAAAAATGGCGTCCTCTTGGCTCCCAATTTCTGCTGGAATTCCACAGCCAAATGAGGGAGGAGATGAAGTAATTTTTGGTTTATTAAATCTCCATATAATTAATGGATGGCTAGGATGAGGTTTTAATTAATGAAATTAATCTTAATGGTTGAGATTTCACCACATCTCCACCATTTGTTTCATTTTTATTGGCTCCTTAAAAGTGACATTTAATGAAGGCTATCACTTAGTAACTAGGGGGTTAGGAATCTAATTACACTAACTAAACCATTCTCCTTTCAGTTACTTCATCCGACTACGTATTTTGCCTGTAACCGAAATTTTATTCTGGTAAATTTTTCTTTGCTTTCCTGGAGATCTTTTATTCCTCTTTTAATCTCCATAATTCATTTACTAATATGGTGAAAGGTTTTCCCAAAAATACCTTGAAATTCGTCCAAAATTAACTGGGTACTTTTATCCTGTCCAAAACCCCTGAAAAACTTACTTTTGAAGGGCAATTTATTTTTAGGGCATTAAAAATTACTACAATTCACTGATGCCCTAGCCCTTTTCCTTTTCTTAAATTCCCTTTCGGAATGTCCGTAATTAATTTTTAAAGAAAATCCCATTTTCAAGATTTTCGGGTCATTTTTCCTTCGTTCTGAGAAATCGCCTTTATCGTCTACTGGGCAATAATTTTATAAACTATTAGAAAATTCACTTTATTTTTCTATGCCCTGAACTCAACTGATTAAGGTCTCCTGATACCTCAAATAATTATTTTTGGCCATTAAATCGTCAAAATTCTATAAATAAAAATCTAGGCTGATTTTCAGCAATATGTCGAATCTCTGTTAATCAGTGAGTTCTGCACTATCTTTTGGGCATCTATGACTTTTTTTGATATTTTGGTCAACTGTTTGACTTTGACTTTATCAAATGACCAAAATGCCCTTACATTTCTCTTAATTACCAAAATGCCCTTACTTTGTTTAATTTTTCGTAATTCCCATTTTGCCATTGACTTTTTCGCCCTTGATCTTTTGTCTAATGACCTTTGGGTCCTTCCCAGGTGGTCACCCATCCTTACATTACTCCAGGGCGAGCATGCTTGACTACGGAGTTCTTAAAAGAATTCAAACCATTAAGGCCAGGTTAACTTTAATCTTCAGTTCCAACAACATCTACTTTTTCTGTACTTTCTATCTATGGGTTCTAACTTATCTTTTGATTATCGGTTTGGCCCTTTATGTCTAATGACCATTTTACCCTTATTCTTTGTACTTAATAACATTTACGTCCTTGGCTTACATTCTTAGTAATTTCATAACCTTAGGACTAAATTGACCAGGGTCTCTCTGATCCATTGACATCTTCTCTTTATGTACTTTTATTTCTGGGCCTTATTTTATCTCATAACTATTGGTCTGACCTCTATTTCAATTTACAGAAAAGGGTGGATATTACAAAAAAATGTATGGGCACCTAGTGCAACTTCATGGATACTTCCATAGAAAATTTACCCTTTAACCCTTAAATAATTGTTCAAAATTCATATTCAGGCCATATTTGTCTTTTTAACCTCTATTCTACCACAACTGTTGTACAAAGAATTATTCTCTTTATTTTTGTGTTTCTTGGGATATTTTCTAACATCTTAGTAAAAATACCAAAATGCTCTAGTTATATGGAACTTCTCTGGAATTACCATTTTGCCATTACTTTATCTGACATGCACTTTCACTGTTCCTTATGACTTTTCTGTCTAGTCTAGCCCTTAATTATTTAGTATTTAATTCCTGTAACAGAAAATAAAGATATTAGACGATGTTGCTGATGGCCTCATGTACCCTAACAATAGAACAATCCACCCCAACAAATTCAGAAAGACCAAGTTAAGGTGATAGTAGTGGCAATTTAAGAAGATCAATTAGATGCAGCAATGTCATTCTCTACTAAAGAGGTCAGCAATGTATGCCAAGCAATAGGGACTTTCATTGCTTGGCATAAATGTCTTGTAGAAAGTACTACCATTATCAAGAAGCTTGTACAAACAATAGAAATTAAATTACTTAATGGTGATGTGAGTATGACCTTTCCATTTATGCTCTATGTTCTATTGTAGTCACCAAGTTCGGAGACCTAGCTTCCTCCTTTTGAATAAGAGTATACAGTCTAGTTTATAAAGTAAAATTAAATAGGGTTAAATGGTAAAAATGACTTGAAGGGTATTAGACACCTAAAAGTTTTTTAGGGGGCAATTCTATCTTAAAAGTTTAAAAAAATGGGCAATTTTTTCCCTAGAAGTTTAAAAGATGGGGCAATGTCGCCCCTCCGCTAACAAATCAAATGTTTAACATTTGTTGACTAAATTATGCAAGGATTAAAGGGAAAATGACTCAAAAGTTTTCTCTTAGAGGTATTGAGCACCTAGAACTCATTCCTCTGATTATTAAACTTTCTTAATCTCCGCTTAATAATCAATCGTATCTTATATTAAGTGTGATATCCATATTTTACTATAACTTGAAATAAAAGCCAAACCGGTAGTTATGGGTTGAGTTAAGGTCCAGAGATATGTAGTACATAAAAAGAGAAAGGTAATGGACCCAAAAGAGTACGGTTAACCTAGTCCTAATGGATTGAATTCCATTAGATTTTCGCAGTTAAGTGTGCTTGCCCTGGAGAAATGGAAGGATGGGTGACCTTCTAGGAAGGGCCCAAATGTCATTAAAGGAAAAGGCAAAAATGGAAGTTTAAAAAGGAAAAGGGCATTATAGTAAATAAGAGAAAGTATAAGGTTTGACCAAAGTTAAAAGTCAACAAGTCAAAGTTGACCAAAATATCAAAACAATTTATAGAGGCCCAAAAGGTATAGAAAAAGTCACTGATCAAAATAAGAGGCGACGGTTTCTGCTAAATCGACCTAGATTGATGTCTAGAGAATTTTAAAGGTCATTTAATTTTGGCATTTTTATAATTAGCCAAAAATAATTATTTGAAGTACCAGGAGGCCTCAAACATATGATCTCAAAGCAAGGAAAATAGCTTAAAATTTCTGGTATTTTATAAAATTATTGCCTAGAATACGAGAAAAGTGATTTATCGGATCAGAAGGAAAAGGCCTGAAGAAGCCCTAGAATTAGATTTTTCTTTAAAAATTAATTAAAGACATTCCAGGAAGCAATTTGAGAAAAGTAAAAGTGTGAGAATATCAGTATTAATTTTAGAAATTTTTGGTATCCTCAAATTCAGTTACTTAACGATAAGTCTCGCTATCGGTGTTGTGATAGCTAAAAATTACTTTAGGGGAACATAAATTCCTCAAAAGTAAGAGTGTCATAAATGAGCTTGGGACACTTGTGAAGGTTATATTTAAAGACCAAAAAGAGGAATAAATGTTCCAAACAAGTGGTAGAATTTATCAGAAGAAAGTTACTTTCTTGGTGTAAGTTGTACTGGATCATGGACACTTGTCACCAGAACAATTGTAGCACATGGAATCAGATTTTTCTTCACTTTCCTTAGCCTTCAAGTCAGCCATAAATGATATCCAATGAGAGGCTAAAAGATGTTAGATGTGTCCAATGAGAGGCTAAAAGATGTTAGATGTGGTGGTGAAATAAGAGCCATTAGATCAAGAAATTTTGAAGATGCAATCCTAGCCATCCACCTAATCTTCACATGCATAAAGCCCTTAATGACCAGATTTTTGCTCCATTTCCAGCCCAATTTTCGTGCACCACCATACCTGAAAAGAGAAGAGGCAGCCATGGGAGAAGAGAAAAAGCTCCAAAAATCCAAGGTAAAGTTGAGTTATGATGAAATCTTTCACATATTCCTACTCCTTGGAACTTCCTCTTCACTTCTATCGGTTTAGTTTTTGGATTTGTGCTGGACTTTGGCTGCTGAAATGTTAGGGTTCTTGTGAGAGAAAATGAGAAAGGGAGGGATTTAGATCAAATAATTGGTACCAAACAACTCTATGCAAGCTAAGGAGTTGATTGGTGTATAGTTTGTTGTTGTTGTATTTGGAATTTTGAAATCTCAAACCCTAAGAGGAGTTGCTGTCCAATGATCCATTTGGAAAGGGAGTGATGTTTTGAATGAAATAATGCATGGAAATTGGTTTAGGAATAAGGTTATGAAAATATATGAAGTAAGAAGTTGAATAAAATCATTTTTCTCCAAGGTGTTTTGTTTTTCGACCAGGTGCAGAACCATAAGAAGTAGTTAGATTTTAATGATTTTGATACTTCCATTGAGTTTAAAATGAAAAATTGCGTAGGGTACAAGTGAAAGTTTGATTTTGGAAGCATTAGAATCAAGTTTTACAAAATTAAGGGTTTTAAGGCTCTTAAGAATCAAGAAGAGTTTGATCAAGTTTTAGCATATAATGGTGATTGATATTGGCTTGTGATTAATGCCAATTGTATTATGTAATGTGTAGGAGGATGTTTCTAAGAGGAAAGTTCCAAAAGTGCAAAAAGGAAACCATTCAAGATTAAGGAAAGTTAAATCAACAAGGTATCAAATTCTCTAACTTTCACATTTAGATTGTCATTAATGTTGTTTGTGTAATTGCCATGCTAATGTTATGTTGATGTGATGTATAAGCGTGCCAATTCTTGTTTGATGTTTAATGATGATATACCTTGGCAAAGTATGAAAATAAAAATGTAAGGTTAGTAATGCATGCTTAAGTTCATGGCTTTTATTTATTGCACAACAATGATTATGCATGTTAATGTGTTAGTTTGAGATATTTACTATTGGTATTCCATGAATCTCATTCTTCCATAATAAAACCTTTTAGGGCCAAGTTCAAGAGCAATAGCAAGGGAAGAGTAAAGGTAATGTTATAGTTTGAATGGCAAGCCAAGTGTAATGTGATTATGTGAACTTTTGGATTATTGTAGCTTAAACTCCTACACTATGAGGGATGGTGAATGTGCTGTGTAGATAAACTAAGTATGCTATATTATTATGCAATTTAATTAGATGCATAAAAGGGAAGAATTAAAACATGCAAATGAACCTAAAAAGGGTTCAAAGCCCTTATCAAAGAGCAAAGTTGAGGTAGCTGTGAAAAATAGCGAATGAAGTCCAAATGATATAAAATTTTCCAATTAAATACTACACATCTCAAGCTTTAAAATGAGCTAAAGTTTACTGAATTTGGATCTGTAGATAAAAAGTTATGAGTTTCCAAAGTTGAATGAAAAATCTGGAAAATTGAAAAATGACCAAATGAACAGTGTTTATTCACGCAATAAACTGTATTAATTGGTCAAGAAATTAGGTAAGGAGATATTTTCCCCTTGCAGGGGACTTCATAAGCTTTATTTAGAGGCTTGAACCACTCAATTTCAATTTTTTTTGGAATTAGTTATGAATTTTTAAAGTTGGGCCAAAAATCTGAAAAATGATCAAATGAATAGTAACTCGAGAAAAATTTTGAAATTTTAATTCTTTGTTTAATTCAAGTTAAGTAAGACCTAAAAGTGGTTCAATCTTGGTCTATTATGAAACTAATGTGATAAATTAAGGTATGTTACATTTGGCAGTAGCAGAGCACGGTTCTAGCTTGATAATAATTGATGTGCTCTTGATTTACTTTTGCTATGTGAATGGTTTGTGTTGGAATTGTTTGACATGTTGTGAGCACCACATGTAACGCACCTTACTTTATCTCATTAGCTTCATAATAGACCAGGATTGAACCATTTTTAAGGATTACTTAACTTTATTGACCAAAGAATTTAAATTCCAAAACTTAACTCGAGTTACTATTCATTTGGTCAAAATTTTCATTTTTCGGCCCAACTTTAAAAATTCATAATTAATTCCACAAAAATCAAAATTCAGTGGTTCAAGTCTTTAAATTAATCTTACAACAATCCCTACAGATGATAAATATTCATTTTCTCTTCAACTTGTCCAATTGATACAGTTTCATGCATAAAGATGCACTGTTCATATGGTCATTTTTCATTTTTCCAGGTTTTTCTTCAAACTTTGGCATATCATAACTTTCAGTACAAAAGTCCAATTCCAGCAAACTTTAGCTTATTTAAAACCTTACCATATGAACTATTTTACCCCCAAATTTGAGCCTTGTCCCTAATGTTTTCCATGTTTCCCAGTTAAAGAAATATAAGTCGGATCCAGCATACGTGATAGAACATGAGAACTTTGTTCTGTGAGACTGTATGACTTGTAAAATGGAACTACCTCATGTTATTGACTGAAAGGTGAAGTGGATAAGTCATGAATGCTTTGATCAAAAGTTTGAAAAGGGAAAGTTTTGAAAAAGGGGTCCAAAACCCTTGAAAAATCCCAATCTTTGATTTGTAAAGAAAAATAGTAAATGAAATGTTACATTAAGGACCATAGGTGGTATTTTTTTTAAATGTATATGCTATTAAAAAGTGAAATTCTTAAGCTATCCTTCACCAACAATTGTTATTCTCATCTTTTATTTATGTTAGGTTTTTTCTAGTTTACCAGAATTACATGGAAATAATTGTTTTTTCTAGTTCAATTCTGTTAGGTTTCGAAAATTTGATGACGTTGAGAACTTATTTTATTTCTCCATCTAATTTTTCTCTACAAATTTAACTGTCTGAGATTGGTTGATTTTAACTTTCTATTGAAATAAATTCTTTCTCATTTGATTGTTGATTCTTGGTTTGCTTTTCATTTCTCGGGAATGTTTTTCTATGAATCATCAATAATGGATTGGGTTTATGTGGGAGAAAGATTTTGGTAAAGGGTAATTCAAAATTTTCAAATTTTAATAGCTTATAAATTTAAAAATCATTACCTATAATGTTTAATATAAAATCTGGTTGGCTAATTTGGGGGAGGAAGTTAAATAATTAAATAGGATGTGTTTTGGGTGCCTAATGCCCCTTGAAGAGAACATCCCTAGCATTTTTGCCTTTTGACCCAACAGAAATTGGTCAATAAATGTTGACAATTAGGTTTGTTAACTGTGGGATGACATTGTCCCGTTTTTAAACTTCCAAGGAACAATTGTCCCTTAAAAACTTCCGGTTGCCCAGTACCCATAAGAGAAAATTTTCAAATCATTTTTGTTTTTTAACCCAATTAAATATGCACAAACAGTACTACACCAAAATTTTATTTTAGTGATATTGATATGTAAAATCAAACATGTTAGGGGTTTTTACAAGCTTTTCTTGAATAATTGCAACTTTTGTTGGGGGGGGTTTTTTACAAACTTTTCTTGAAATCAAGCTTTTCTTGAATAATTACAAACTGTTCATATGAGAAATGGAGCAAAAGCAAGGCTCCTTCTTGCGTCTTGAACATCAAAATACAAGTTTTTCTGAGTACAACAAGACTTTGAATTCTCTGTTATTCCTTCTGTTTCTGTTGCTTTTTGGAACAAGCACAAGACTTCTTGTTTCAATTTTTTTCTAGAGACAGGTCAACATTGGCCATTTAATATTTGCAATCATCTCCGACAGCTTCCAATTTTCTTTTCTTTATGACATCATGAGTTTCTACCAAGTTCATTCCTTCGCAAGAACTCTAAATTTGGTTACGAGCTAAAGAGAGCAGAGAAGCAATTTATGAAAACCAAAACCAATATGCATTCCACTCCAACAATGAAGTTTCGTTACATTAGAAAAAAATCATTCTATACCCTATGAACATCCAAAGAGATTTTTTCCTCTTTATCTCTTCTCTCTCATCTGGGGATTTTTTCTCTTCATCTCTTCTATCTCACTTTCTGTTCATCATAGACAGAGTAGGATAACGATATAACGATGCTTACATCACTGATAATTACTAAAGCCTATGTACAAAATAGAAAATAAATATCAAAAGCTGAACTAGAGAAAAACAAACCCAGAAACCATATCAAACGAAGACAATAAAAAAGAATGACCCCTCTAACACTAATTTTTTGTGCACGTATCAAGGAGGAGGGTAAAAGGAATTGTTAGAGGGATGTAGCAAAATTTTAAGTTGAATATAGCTATACACTTGCAAGCTTAGGAGTCTCATCTCGCCATGCAAAAGAGTACTCAGCATGCTTTCTTCCCAAAGGTAGGAAGAAGGATTCATAAAGGGGAAAGCATATATAGGAGTTTTCCCACTTTAAATAGATTATATGATTTGGTTATAGACTTTGTAGCAATGATCTTTTGCAAGGTGGTGGTTGTGAGGCAACTTTTTCACTTTGATTTTGAGATGGAGATTCTATTCCCAGTGTTTTCATAAGAAAATTCCTTTCCTATAAAACAAAAGTTCAAACAAACAAGAAAATAGTGAGTAATCTTCAGTCAAATGCTGATAAAGAAAGAAGGAATCCAAATGTGTGTGTGTGTGTGAGAGATTGCGGATTTTATTGCTATGACCAGTGATATTGACTTAAAAAATGTTTATGTAAGATGTGCTAAAGAAACTTACACTTTCGGAAAATTGTGGGCTGGGAATTCCTGCAGCCAAGGATCTAAATAAAGGAGTAACCTGAATAGGGGAACTGAACTCTGTACTTGACAATATAGAAACAATGAAATCATCATTTATTTGTTCCTCACAAGATGGCAAGATATCTGTATCGAAAGTAATATTAGTAGTTTTGCTTCACAAACATGTTAATATTACCATGTTAATGGGAAAAATAATTGATTTTCCCTTTAGAAAAGATATATCACCTTGATGTGCAATTGAAGCACAAAGAACTTGTTTCTCGCAACTACTAACTCCTTCTTCCTCACTTTCTATAGGCTTCCCTTCACTGCCAACATGTTGATGTGATGAATGTTCCAAATCATCATTTGCTGAATAGGCCAATATAGATGATCCTGTACTATATTCAGAGCTACTTGGAGAGTTCTCATATGGCTCTAGTTGCCTAGAACATATACAGAAAGTATAAGATATTTGGTATGTTGAACCGGAAAGAAGTTATAATCATAATAAAGTTAAAGTACCTTGAATATGGTTGGCTCCCCTCATGACCAATCTTTACGTCCTCCGCCATATTTTTTAGATTTTCAAGATGTAAATTTGTGATCTTATATCTTGAAAGATCTGATTTGTTTGTTCGGTTTAGAAAATCTTGTAGAACCTAACATCATTATTCACAAGTGTTAGAAGATATTTGAAGTCATTTAAAAAATGTTAGAGATATTGATAAAATCATCTCATTAGAGCCATCATAACTAGGAAAGTCAAAATTGTTAAATTAACTTTCAAGTTCTTCATGTAGATAGGTTTGGTTCCTACCATGTTTTTTTATTTTTTTCTAAGTTGCAGTTTTATGGATAAGTTCCGTGATTTGCACTTTCTTTGACACTAACAGGTCAGGTAATTCACAAAGAAGCTCATAAGATGTTTGGTACTTAGTAACAGTAAGTTTAGAACTATTAGTCCTCACCTTCCATGCATTCTCAAGACTTTGGTCCATGTTCTCTGCATTAACTTTCACAGCCAGTGAGCTTAATAATTCTGCTTGCTGCATCAACACACTTATCTTTGGATCATCCTTTTTTAGGAATGCTCCTTGAGTCTTGTTATTTTGGGCTACAAAAGCATAATAAATTAAAAATTATATCAGAATGTAACAATTACCAAACATTTGTTCATTGAATATATTTCTTGATTTCAGATTTCACATGGAACTGATTTCCATAAACAAAAACATGTACTTCAAGGACATTACCATAACTACTGAACTTGGTGTTGTAGGCAGGATGTTGGTCCAGCAAGTTGTTATCCTTTAAATTAGATAATACTGCAAATGGCACTCTAGGTTGCAGATTAACTGGTGTTCCAAATTGTTTAAGTGATCTGTCTCCATAGGTGATCCTTGTTGCAGCATCAGGGGTGTGGGCCCTTTTATATTACAATTAAAAAAAACATGTCACTATGTTTGCTTTGTTCATTTCTGCAGGGTTGGTGTATTTCGATGCTTAAAGGTATTGGAAAAATTATTCTTTTGGTACATATAGTTTTACCTCAATTGTAGCTCAATCTTTGCACATTGACTCAATGCAACTCAATCAATCATATAGTTTTGACTTGGTTTTAACTCAATCTCTAAATTTTGATTTACTATAACTAAGTCCCTATAGTTTAAACAATTGTATAATTTAGTCCCTATCTTTTAAAACCGTATATATAATAAAGAACATGGATTAAATTATAAAATGGTTAAAATTATAGAGACTGAGTTGCAATGAGTGAAAGTTTAGAGACTGAGTTACAACTGAATCAAAACTATAAGGCTTTGAATTGTAATGAATCAAAGTGTATGGATTGAGTTACAACCAAACTAAAACTATAGAGACCAAATTATTACTTAAAAGTATTCCATACCTTATCTTCTTAATTGATGCTACAGCCTCTGACACTGCATTTGTACTGTAAACTTGTTGGAAAATGATCCTTTTGTTATTTGAGTTGATTAATGAAGGGTTGTTCTCTTTGGCCAAGGCTTCATATTTTGCTCTCTTTTTACAAAGTGTGGAGAAACGATTTTTCACAGCGTTATCCGTTCTGAGTACAAATAGATAAATCCATAGTAACTTTTCACCAAAAAGGCATTGTCTATACCTCACATTTGCATCAATAAACAATAATATTTACCTGCCTGAAACCACCTTTGCTATTTCTGTCCATCTGTTGCCATATATCTTTTGAGCCTGTAGAGAATATCCAGATGTGAGTTTTCAAATCCCATATAGGAAAGAGAGAGGGGCAAAAGGGCAAAACCAAATAAGAAGAGGAAGGTTTGAATTAATTATAATTAGTGTAGTTTACAGAACTTTACAAGCAAAACATATTGGTGTTTGTTTAAACTGTGGCCAATCGGTAGGCTAAGCTTTGGTGCAATTTAAGTACAAAATTTTTCACAGTATCAGCAAGTAGCTCTTTCACTATTCATAAAGTCATCTTTTTTTTAAATGACCCGTTCCTTTTACAAGGTTCTTTTTGGGGTTGTCTGAGCCTTAAATGCATTTTTACTGATGTTAACCCAGATAAATTCCCCGATACATTATTTTTCTCATATTACTCTCTCTTTCTCATTTACCCATTTTATAAATAATGGCATATTAGAAAACAATGAATTTATTTCCTACATATATATTATTTTTAACCATTTTCTAAAATAACGAGTTCAGTTAATAGAAACTTATAATAGGGATAGAAGGAACGAGTAATACTTTCAGAATTTGTTAGATTAACTATTTATAAGACTAAGAGTTGTGAGAAGAATGTGTCACTTCTGACCAAAGAGGGAACATCAATTTTTACCTGACATAAGAGCATATCTTCCTCTGGTGACCACCCTCCTTTCTTGAAATCAGAATTTAAGTACGTGTACCACCTGATATTTCATTGATCACATTATTGTAGAATCGGAATCAGATTAAACAATAACAAAAAAAAAACAAAAGACTGAAACATGAAGAACATTGTTAAGAAACATGATTAAAAGTATAAACGTATGAATTCAAAAGCTTTACCTTCTCCTGCACTGTCTTGTCGTTTTATCCTTGAGTTTAGATGCAATAATTGTCCAACTACATATGATTATAGCAATGAAAATAAAATTCCTTAGTTCTAGATATCCATAAAAATGGTCCACTAACTAGCTAAATGAAAAGAAGAAGAATCAAGAGAGAGTTTCTGTACTTGTCTGTTCCATGAATACTAATATGCTCTCTAAGTATATCATCCTCCTGCAACTCCAATAATCCACGAGAACAAATGCCCAATAGAGATTGAAGATAAATCTATTAATCAGGGAATATATCTACATAGGGAAAATTTATCTTCCAATCCCTATAGTTTTAACTCAACTGTAACTCAATCCATGCAATTTGACTGAATACAACTCAATCTCTAATCTTGACTCACTGCAACTCAATCACTATAATTTAAACTGTTATATAATTTAGTCTCCATGTTTTAAAATATAAAATCATATAAATAATAAAAGATATGGACTAAATTATAAAATAATTACAACTATAGAGATTGAGTTGCACCGAATCAGCAGAGATTGAGTTCTTCTAGCTAAATCAAAATTATAGGATGAAAAAGATTAATTTTGACTGTATATATAACAAATAAGATAAGAAGTAATAAAGAAAGACCTCTCGAGTCCAAGACACAATATGACGCTCCTTCTTGTTGGATTCTTCCTTGTCTTGTTGATGTTGCTTTTGCCTCATTTCTTGCATATTGTGCTTTGAGGGGTTTATTTTGTTTTAGTGATGTGAGACACTCCTTCCTTTTTTTGCAAGAGCTTTCAGTACTTCCTGGGTTCATTTTTCTATATAAGAATACTAATAATATGAATTACTGCAAACATTTTACAAATCTTAACTTATAATGTCTTCTTATCTAGAAATCAGGATAGTATAATGGTTTTTTTCTTAAATTCTCTATTCATATGATTTATTCAAATTTAATTCCAATCAAGCAGAAAGCTTTTAAAGGATTAAGCCTCCATGCTTTTTATGATTCATTATAAAAATCGGCACAAACTTTTGTCGAAAATGAAATTTATATAATTTTAATAATGCTGGACACTTCTTATGGTTCATTCATCATATATGTTCAAGAAAAGCATATCCCTAACTCCTTTGTTTTAATTTCCCTTTTATTTAATTAATTTATTTTACTTTTTAAAGTTCAAACACATTTGGGCATTTTTTTTGAAGGTCCAATAATAGCCAAAACAACCCCAATCCGGCCCAAAAACATCACCCTCACCCAACAAGCGCCAAAACGCATCGTTTGGCATTGGACTCTTTTTTATTTGTTTTATCCCTCCCTCAAAACGCACCGTTTACTATGGGAGGGTGACGTCGTTATTGCTAGACGACGTCGTTATTGCTAAACGACGTCGTTTACGAAAACGATGCCGTTTTTGTCATCCCTGACCTTCAGCCAGGTTGCTCCGACCGTTCCGGAGACTGGACCGAATCCGTCGCGCCGGACCCAGCTTTTCCGACATTAATTCTCCGTGAGGCATCCGTTTTACGCGATCTTAGTATCTATTTCTTCGTTTTCGTGAGCTCTACACAATGAGACCAATTTCGTTGTCTGTTATTGTATAGCCCAAGTACAAACTCCGATGCCTTCTCTTTCCGATCACAACCGAACAAGAAACAAGGGCAGAAAACAGATACTAGTACATATAAAAAATAGATCTAGAGCGAGAAACGACCAATAACCAAATAATATGCATGAAATATATATACACACAAGCTGCGGAAGTTATCAGATAAATGTAGAAATAGAACCTGGCATCAAGAGCAACCAGGTGTTAGGGCGTACCTGAAAGTGCGATGAAGTATCCGAAGGCCCGCACGCAATGAAATCACAGGGTCGACTCCATTAATCTTCCATAAAAGAATGACGCCGAAGAGGGAGAGAGTTTACGAGTGAGAGAGACAGAGAGAGCGAGAGAGAGAGAGAGAGCAAACCAAAAATCCACACAGTACACCTTACACGCATGTATTATATATATATATATATATATATATATATATAGGTAGGTAGGTAAGATAAGCGAAGTTACTTTTGAATTTTGGTGTTTTTTTTTAAGGAGCCATGAGAAGGTACGTGATCTAAGCGGCTAAGACTCACAGTCACAACCCAGTTTTCTTAATTGCTCTCATGTGATTCATTTATCGGTTTCTCTTTTTACAAGTTGCATCGTTAGGTTTGTTCTGTCTTATCAGACAAATTAGTGTGTGTCCAACGTCCTGTTGGTCAAGCGGGCGCGAAGAGATACTACGTCACATAAATGTTGCAACACTCGGTATGTTTGGACAGCGTTTTAACTCTTTAAAAACAGTATTTTTTTCTCAAATTAAAGTACTCTTCTTTACATATTTACTTCGTAAACTTTAAAGTACTTTTCCATCACTTTTCTGAATAGGCACTTAGTTGTGCATTGAGAGTTGTTGGTTTGGGAGTGTCACCCCATTCATAGACATCCACGGTATCCAAAATTCGGATTAGTTTGGACTTGTGAAATCCTCGAGAGAGTGGCTGACCTAGGATATCGGATGCATACATAAAAAAATGTTCTTTTGATCACAGTGAAATATAACCACTTAAACTTTTGAGAAGGTGATACTGTTACGTTTCAACATTTTTTTATGAAAAATGCGTCTAGTATTATATACTTTTGGGAGGAGTTAAAAATACTAAGTAATATTTAAAATGAGAGCAACAATGTCAATACTGTTAAATTTGATCTAACAACATTGCTTTGTTGTGGTGGGATGCATACTATTTTGTTATATATGTATATATAAAAGTGTTAGATCGTATTTTAACTATCCTTGATTTTTTCTCATTTTAAATATTTATGGATGTTTTTACATCTATGTAAAACATATGACACGGGATGAAATTTTAGTAAAAGGTTAGGACTGTTTTTGAATATTAACTTTTTTTATAAGATAAATAAAATAGAAAAAAATGGTGAAGGTGGGAGTGAACAGATTTTTGTTTTTTTTTTTTTGAGACAGCTCTTAGTGTTTGGTAATTTGTTTTTGTGTGAAATTTGGGGTTCTGGCTCTCTGATGAGCAATGTCGGTAGGGTGGAAGTATTTGAATTTTAGGGAGACAGATTGGCCCAACGGTGCAATTTCTTGCCTCATACGTGCATTTCTTTTACTCACCAAACGCTCACTTATCATTCCTGTGCGTGAAAAAGTTAATGCTAATTTATTTATTTATTTTTTTGTATTTTGTAAGAAAAACAAATATATATTTCTTCTCATTATAAATAAGAGTTAAAAGCCAATTTAATTTTCATATATTAAAATAATTAATTAAATTAGTTATTTCGTAACAAATACTGATAGAAAATACCCATTTAATATAAATAATTAATAAAGATAATTCAATTTTTTGAAAAATTAAAATAAGCATTAGATGGAATATTATATGTTCAACGTTAGGCCAGATTTAGAGTTGTATTCACAGCCTTTTTTGTGTGTGTATGGCATAATTGGGAATCGTACCAATATACATATCTTTTATTTAAAAAAACAAAAGAAATTTAAGTTTACTCGTCCTTTTTATTATTTGTGTATTTAAAAGAGTAGGCTAAATTAAATCAGTAAGAAGTGGCCAAAAAAATAAGTTAATCAAGAATATAAATAGTGTACCATGGACACCCCACATGAGTGCCCTTTTGAAAGTTGCAAAAACTATAAAGCAGACGACAAATACTAATAGTGGATTATCCTGAACATTATTTATTTTATTCAATTATACCACAATAATCTTCCACAAGTGGGTTCCTAACCAAACCGTTTTGCCTACCAGTTCCGTCAATCTACGTGGACAAGGCAGCCATTGCCACGTGGAAAGTCTGAAAAGGTCCCCCTTCATTTCTTAGCATTTTTTAATTTGCTCTCTATGCATTTGACATCTTAAAATATTTTTGCCAGCACTAATTATTTTAAATTGTTTTTTAAGATATTTAACATTCTAAAATATTTTTTGAGGAGGACTTGTTGTGCTAAGTTTATGATATTTGTTACTACTTAAAATATAAAATTGCAAAAAAAAAAATTGCCATTATGTCAAGACGCTCTGCCAACTAATCAATTACTGAGAGCCATGTGGGCCCATCTTTTGCCCTAAATTAGGGAAACTTAAACATAATTAGACAAAATTAATAGTACAAAGCAACTACATAGAGAAAAATAGTGGGATTTTTTTCCAACTACTCCAAACTCTATTCTTGAAAAAAGAAGAAAATCAGAATAGTTGCTTAGTATCCCAAGTTTAGTTAGGTTGGTTGTTAATACTGAGAAAAATACTTTATGATATTGGATATTATTAAAAAATACGTTAAGGTTATGAATGTGTTGAATAAATTAGTTTATGATGTTGGATGCTATTAGAAAATATTTTAGAATGATGAATATATATATATATAAAAAAGTTTATAATGCTAAGTGCCAAAGAAATATACTTAAAAGTGATGGATGTAATGTAACCCTTCTTTTATAATATATATATATATAGTGGTACTTTTTTTTTGCCATATATATATATAGTGGTACTAAATGAACGCATTTTGCCGTAACTTAACTTTGAGAAAGAAATGTAGTTTTCCTTATTATTATGATTAAAATTCATTGAATATGTTATATAAATTTTAATTACTTTTTAATAATTTCACAAGGTTCATATGAGGGTTTAGAAAGATCAAGTTAAACTATACTTTGATGATACCTAAGCACGATCAACATGAAAGTGCATGGATTTAGTATCCAAATCGTATGGCAGCGATTAATATCAAAATTGGAGTCAATATGTGTACAAAATTACAAATATAAATGACCCTAGCAAGCAATTTGGTTATAAATCACATTTTACTTATGATGCCACCGAGGATCATAATATTTTCATCTATATATAAATATTTTAAGGGTAAATGGGGAAAAATAATATGGAAGTTTTTACGAATGAACACTGGTCATATGAAAATTATTGAGGGGTTATTTTGGACCCAAAAGATTTAAAATGGAACATTTTTACCTCTATCGTTAAAAATGTTAATGCTTGACTATTAAAGTTGACTAACTTTTCCATTGAGGGGTTGACGACCAAAGTTAACACTTTTAACAGTATGAGCAAAAATGCCCCATTTTAAAACTTCTGGATCCAAAATGGTCTACCGATAACTTCCATGTGACTAATGTCCATTCAAAAAAACTTCAGGTTATTTTCACTCTTAACCCACATTTTAATTATGAACATGTATAACAAGTGAGGGCTGAGGACAAATTCATAAAACATAATCTTCATATATCAATGTATAAAGTAATTTGATTGGGGAGACAACTTTATTTGGTGAACTGCCTTTTTAAAAAAACTTGTGTTTAATTTTTGGCTAAGTACATGTCATATTATATATTTTCTTGTTGTTTGTGCTCTCTTTTGAGATTCGATAGCTGTGCCTTCACCCCAAAAGATAATTATTATATATATAATTTGCTTGATTTCTTGTTCTTTTTTATTTACTTCCAAAAAATAATCTCTTCCTTAAAGGACGAAATTAAGCGTTTTGTTATATGCTCCTTCTCACAATGCCCTTTTCTGCTAAATGAAAAGAAAGAAAGAGATTGACAAGATGCTCCAAATCAAAAGAAGACTACAAAAACAGTGTTGTGTGTTTTCAAACCCTACATGTAAAGTTTGAATAATTTATGACAGTTGACAAGTGAATGGTCTTCAACAAAAAACACTAGTGAAAATGAACTTTATTTTAAGATGATAACTGCTTCACATCAAAAAGTGGAGTTAAAATGCATGCACACTTTTTTACGTACATTATTCTTCAAGTAATTTCAGAAATCATACTAAAATATATTGTATGTGTAAAAAGAAATATCTTTGTTTTGAAACTAAACCCTAATACATTAGAAATTATAGTTTTATACTACTCAAAAATTTTCATAATAAAATATAGGTAACATATATCCAACCCAGTCATTTATTAAAATAGATATCACTTGCGAATTAGAGAAGATAGGATTTAAAGTATAACAGTAAGTCACCTTAAGAAATTAAAAAAAATAAAATAATTTCAATGAAAGGGCATAAATTTAAAGTTCACTACTTCTCTATTAAGAGCTAGCCTTTATTTGATCGCATACATATATATATATATATATATCTCTTCTATATTTAAATCTTAAGAAATTGAATTCATATCTCTTCATCGTGCCCTAACCAACGATCGAAAACCCTCCATTTTTAATTTCAAAGAAATGAGAAAATGAAAACTATAAATGGAGGCAAGAAGGCCCCACGTGGCCACGTGTTGAATTACAGAATTTAGACTTCTATATATGTGTGTGTGTGTGTTACTTATTATTGTTTTAAGCTTTATTAATTATGTGGACTACTTGGGATTCCTATATCCCTTTGAGATTAGAGACACTACCTTTTGAAGGGACTCTGAAAATTTTCACACTTCACTTTTTTCTGTCTTTTTTTTTTCCTTTACAACACATACACCACGCTCTCTCTTCGTAAAGAGAAAAGGTTTTTTTGGGGGGGGGGGGGATCCTATGCCTTGTATTCATATTCCCTTCCTTCTTTTTTCTGTGTCCCTTTTGAGATTTCTTACATTGATTCCAATGCCATCATCACCTTTTCTATTCAAATAGATCGTAATTGAACTTCAAATTGTGCTCGTGTTAGAAATATATATATATATATATGAGAAAGTACACAAATGATAATTAAGATTATATTAGTTCTAATTATAAGTGTTTAAAAAATGATAAGGTAAATTTATTAATATTAGTTATAATTTGATCCTATTTATAGGGTAGAGGAAAATTGTACTTTTTGTTTTATTTATAATTAAGTTAGTCATTAGATTTATTTTATATGAATGTACAATTTTATCCTTTATTTATTATTGGGTTGACTTTGTTCTTATAAGATATAATGAATATTAAATAGGGATAGTTTTAGAAAGTTGTTGAATTTAAGGTAGGGTTAATGAATTTTAAGATTTTGCAATATGCTCAAAACATACTAGAATTGATTTATAAATAGAATAAGTGGAATATCAATTGTTTTTCCCTATAACTCACGTGCATTATACATATATAGAAGGTTTGAACTTACAATTAAGAAAAGAGTTTGATGTTATGTTGTTGGGTTATACGACCCCAACTTAATATGTATGGTTTAATTTGATCCTATGCATGTTTGCATTATTAACGAATATGTGCCCTACAAACATTGCAATTTGAAAGGAAGTTTATACCACCTCCGATTTTTAATATAAAAAATAATTATTTAGAGAGATCAAAGAAACAATCAAAAAGAACAAAACTAAAGAAAATATGAAATTCTTATTAGAAGATTACAGACCATAATGATATTGCAACATCATTAAGCCCAAACTTTTGGGCTTAATGATGAATCCACTAAGCCCAAACTTTTGGGGGTTCCTGCAATACAATGGGAGATCCAAGTTACTCTCCCCTTTATGTTGAGGTTGCCCAATCCCTCACACACAACATATTACACTGGTTAGAACTCTATATAAACACTAATCACCTTAATTAATTCAACATTCCAATAGAAATCAAGTAAATTATTTAATTATAACATGTGTTATATGATCTTTCTGAAATATTATGTGCATAATTAGTTTATATATAAATTTATGCGTTAAGAAAATTGGTTTATTTAAAAAAAATGATAGATATAAGAGTTAAAATAAAAAAAAATATTTTATATGTAGGATCAAAATTCACCTATAAACTTACTCTTATATTTATGACAGGTTACTGTATACTAATATTATGTTGGACAGAAATAGGTTGCCCCACTAAGCAAAGTGATTAACTATGAGAGCTAATCAAATTAGAATGTTCAAATTTAATTTTTGACGGTTCAAATTTAACTTCTTAAAAATGAATTTTTAATAAAAGTCATTTTTAAAAAATAATAGTTAAGAGATTATTTTTTATTTTATATAAAATAAAACTAGGTTCATATGGGATGAGATTGTATTTAATAATGTTTCAATATATATAATTTATATAAATAAGGGAAAATTAGTCTTTTGTTCTTATAGTTTTAACCCAATTGTAACTCAGTCATTGAACTTTGATTTGGTGAAACTCAGTCCTAATAGTTTTAATTTGATTGTAATTCAGACATTAAACTTTAACTCACTACAATTCAATATTTATAGTTTTAACTATTTTATAATTTAATCCTTATATTTTAGAAAATAAATCATATACATAATAAAAATTCAGTAATTAAATTATAAAATGAGTTGCATCAAGGCAAAATTTAGGGCTTGTTTGGTTGGGGGGAAGGGGAAGAAAAATGAATCCCTCCCCTTGTTTGGTTTAAAATTTTGGAGGGGAGGGGACCTAAAATATGTCCCCTCATTCCCTCCCCTTCCCTTATTTTGGTTCCCTCCAAATTGGAGTTTTTTGGAGGGAAGACAAAACTTATGACTATTATACCCTATCAATTTTATTATATTCCCATCCATACCTCTGGTAGGTTAAAATGCATCGCTTCTCAATGTTTTCCTCTGCTTTCTAGAAGCAGTTCAGTTAACCAACACTTTCTTCTTCCTTTGCTCTTCGGACGTCTTACTAGTTACAAGTTGAATTAAGGTGGCAAGTTAAGCATAAATTAAGTATTGTGAAACTAAGCTACATATAAATCCTATTTTTTAATTATTTAAATAAATTATATGATAGAAGTACCTTAATAATTGTTTTAATTAATTAAATAGGATGCGTGATTAATTTTCATGAGTGAAAACTAATTTAAATAAATTGTATACGTAAATAAATATAAATCAATATAAGGGTAAAATGGTAAATTAATTATTAATTTCCCTCCCTTCCCCTCCTGAACCAAACAAAAGATCATTAAAAATCCTCCCCCTTCCTTCCCCTATAACTAAACCAAACGAGGTAACCTTATACCATTCCATCCCTTCCCATTCCTTCCTATTCATCCCTTCCCTTTCCCCTCCATCAAACCAAAAATAGTCTTAGGGACTGAGTTACAGTTTGGTCAAAATTTTAGGGGCAAAAAGATTATTTTCCCTGTAAATAATGTTAAGTAAAAGGATCGTCAAACATATAAACTACACAGTAAACAATTCGACACAGATAATATAAATTATAAATGATAATTAAACAACAAAGTGAGGTAATTAATCTCCTCCTAAAACCAGTCAAGGTCATGCATATTTCTTAAGATTGAAGCTAAAGAATAAAGTAAAACTGTATTGCAATGATACAATACTTTCTACTCATTGTAATAGGTGGTGGTCAAATAATTTTCTGATATACCAATCAAACCCAGAAATTCCTAATCAAATCAAAATGGCATTCTTAGCTAGGTCACTCATTCCATATCCACTTTATGTTTTATATATATATATATTTCAAAGACTTATTTTGTTCAACAATATCTTTCCAAATTCCAATAACACTTCAGTGATGATGGCGACCTATAATGCGTTTTGAATTCAAAAATGAGAGTTTTGAATTCAAAAATGAGAACTGAGACTTGTTAAATTATACAAATCTTATTGGATTTCCCAGAGACGCTCTCATAATAATAAACATATGGAATCCAATAAATTAAGAAAGCACATTCCTGACTCAAGAAGCACACAATATATAATGTATTTATAAGCATCCAATGTTTGAGTATATAATTTGAAACCTCAAGCTGAGATTATAGTGCAAGACTCCATTTTAAAAATACCCATAATAAGTATTCATATAGGTTCTGGTCATTAATTAATTTTGTACTATGAAGTAAGATGATGATATGAATGGCCACGCACTGAGTAAGTACTATATACAGAGAAATCATTATTATTTTAGGGAAAAAAATTAATATCTAAGTTCATATAATTTAACGTGAATTTTAACTAAGTATTTGTAGTTTTTTTTACTTCTTATATATTAGGTTATAGTTTTCTCAATTATAGCCAAAATGATTAATTTTATTTGGGGTATTAATTTTTTTCATTTAATATTACTAACTAATTATAAACTTATCAATAATACATTAATCAAACTCTCTAACTATAATGCTTTTATTGAGGATGAAATTAAAATTTTAGCAGAAATGACTAATTTTAACTATCTTTTTTAACTTAGGTAAAGTAGTTGATTGGAGTTTTACCAAAAAAAGTAGTTAATTGGAACTTATAAGAAAGTCAGAGAGAATAATTAATTTATTCAATATGTATATATTTGAATCTGATTTCCGATGAGGAAATATATACTTAGTAATATATACTTTGATGATATAATAAACCCTTATACCATAGTTGCCTCTATAAACATTTTAATTACGAAAATGTATACCATAACAAGTAAGGGATACAAAGAATAGAGCAAAATCTTCATATATCATATAGTAATTTGATTGGGGAAGACAACTTTATTTGGTGAACTGCCTTTTCAAAAACTGTTTAATTTTTAGCTAAGTACATCTTATATTATATTGTCTTGTTTGTGCTTTGTCTTCTAAGATTCGATAGCTATGCATTCATCGCAAAGATATATAATTATTATTTGCATGCTTACTTCTTTGTCTCTTTTTTTCTTTTTATAAAATTTATAAATCTCAAAGGGTGAGTTTATAAAAAAAACAAAAGAAAAGAAAAGATAAACAGAAAGAGATTGACCAGATGGTCATAGTTAAAAGAAGACTAACGTACGGGTTCGGTATAATTGATTAGTTAGTTTCTTACAGCGTATTGAAGCAATGTTCAATTTCTTTTTGAAAGTAGAATTGCATGCTTCTAATAAAATTACCTTAAGTAGAAAAATATTTATGCTTAATAAAAAATATTGATGTTGTTGCATGTGTGTTTTAAACCCTACGGGCAAAGTCTGAATTTATGATAATTGACAAATGCTTATCAACAAAAGCCAAGAGTACAAATGAACTTTATTTTAATTACGTTGATAACTTCGCAACAAAAGTAGAGAAAAAATTCACTCAAAAAAGTACAGAGTAAAAATCGGTACACTTTTTTCTTCTACATTCTTCAACTAATTTCAGAAATTATACTAAAACATTAATATATAAGTGTAAAAATAAGCATATATTTTGTTTTAGACATTTCAATTATTCTTTCTTTTTTAGACATATTGTTTTAGTTTAATTCTCCATTCATCTACGAAATTCTAATCCTAATCTTTCATTCTATTTTAAATTCGGTCATCTATAAATTTATAAATTAATGTAAGATTCACATTTAACGTGCACTTATATTTCATGGGATTCCTATATCCCTTTGAGATTAGAGCCACAACCCTTTTAAGGGACTCTGGAAATTTTCACACTTCACTCTCTCATTTTCTACAACACACCACACTCTCTCTTCCTAAAGAAAAAAAAAAGGTTTAATTTTTTTGGGGAATCCTATACCTTGGATTCTTATTCTTTCCTCTCTTTTTTTCTGTGCCACTTTTGAGATTTCTTAACATTAATTCCAATATATACTATCACCATAATCATCTTAGCTTCTTTGTTTTCACTTATAGCTTGTAATTAAACTTCAAATAATCATCCTTGTTTTAGAATATATAGGAAAACCATTCTTGAGGTACCTATAATTTCCTTCAATTTTTAATTTGATATCCATATGTTTTTGTTTCTTATTACATTCTTTAGTTTTATTCTTTTATCGCAATTAGTTTCTATATAAAGTTTAGTAATATCAAAAGAGCCAACTTATATAGAGGCTAATAGTGCTACAAAAAAATTAAATTTCCAATAGAACTAGTCATGAAATTTTTTCCATGGCCAATTCCGTCAATAATCCATCAAAAATTTGTTTGAAATTTTTTGCGATAGAATTTCCAACAGAAATTTTCAAGCCTGATTTAACCACAAAATTAGTTACAGAATTTTCTGTTAGTAATTTTCATGGCAAATTCTATCTACAATTCCGTTGCTAAAATTTAATATTTATTTTATTTTCAATAAATTTTATATTAAAAAATATGTTCTAAAAATAAAAAATTATGAAATTAATAATCATATAAATATATAAAAATTATTTTCCAATTCATAATATATTATTAATATATATAAAAGTAAAAAATATAAAATAACAAACACATTCATTAAAATTATCATTCAATTTATTTTTAATTTCTGTATGTATGCATATAAAAATGTATATAATTTATTATGTATTAGAATATTTTGTGTGTGTGTAAATATGTGTTTAAATTATGTAAGGTCATTAACTGGCAAAGGCTCTAGCCCATGTCAAAGAGTTGGAGGTTCGATTTCTAAGACAAAATTGTAGGTTCATCAGGTGGACGCGTGGCAGGTGAGGTGGAGGTTTTGAGGCATGACATGTGGTGACCAGTGGAGGTGACTTGTGTTGGGGCATGATGATAAGGTGGCATACGTCGGAGGTAACTCGTGGTTAGCCTTGATGATGAGGTGGCGTTCAGTGGGGTGACAAGAGGCATTATTATTTATTAAAAAAAGAACTTGCATGAAATTTTAGAAAATTTCTTGGGTAAATTTCTGACGGAATTAAAATTCCATAGATAACCCAATTTGTGAAGGTGAATTTAGTGACGGAATTAAAATTCCATAGATAACCCAATTTGTCGATAATTCCATTCTGTGGCAAATTTCATCAATAATTTTATGTTTTTTGTAATGCTAAAAGAATAAAAATTAAAACATTTAATTAGGAGAAAAACACATTGGCACCTAATTAAAATTTGAAGGGAACTGTAGATACCTCAAGAATAGTTTTTCCTATATGACAAAGGGTAATTAAAATTACATTAGTTTTAATTATATTTTGATCTCTATGCGTACATGTATGATATCTTTATACAACAACAATAATATAGATATGTACTTTATAAAGTTTGAAATGGGTAGCATTATTTATAACTTATAAATATTGTTATTTGCAGAAATTTTCTATTATATATAGGTGTATAAATTATCAATATTTTCTGCATAAGTATACATATTGTAGAATTATCATTTATGGAATCAATTAAATTAAATTATATTCTTTCTTAATATTAATTAGTGTAAAATGTAATTGTCTTTTTTTCATCGTATATATTTTGAGGAGGTAAAGGAAATCGCTATTCACAAAAAAAAAAAAAAGGAAATCGCTACACACACTACTTTTTGTCTTTAAGTTATAATTGACTTTTTTTAATTAAACAGGTTAAATAAACTACTTTAAATTATGTTTATATTCTTAAAAATATATATATATATCATTAGATTATATATCAGTTTATAAATTAGGTAAGTTAGTTTGAAAAAAAATGATAAATACATAAGTTTATTTACATTATTTAATCTCCAAAAAAATCATCTAGTGAATAAATTAACCGGTGATAGTATAAGGTCTATAAATACCACCATAGCTTTATTTTCTTAGAAAAAAAATATTAGTGCAATTATCCAACAGGTTTTCTACTCAACATTGTGATTATTGTGATGGGTGGTGGTCAAATAATTTCCTGATGTTGGGATATGGGCCACCCTTGATGGATTAGGCCCAAGTCCATGGGCTAGGTCAAATACGTAAACCTAAACCCTAGTGGGAAGATATAAGAGG
>JANTPZ010138991.1:29131-46211 GCA_025593235.1 Vachellia pachyceras
ATATATATATATATCATTAGATTATATATCAGTTTATAAATTAGGTAAGTTAGTTTGAAAAAAAATGATAAATACATAAGTTTATTTACATTATTTAATCTCCAAAAAAATCATCTAGTGAATAAATTAACCGGTGATAGTATAAGGTCTATAAATACCACCATAGCTTTATTTTCTTAGAAAAAAAATATTAGTGCAATTATCCAACATGTTTTCTACTCAACGTTGTGATTGATTCATAATTCGGCATCTCCAGGTACGCCCGAAATCCTACACCTGATATACCAATCACACCCAGAAATTGCTCATCAAATATTAAACTGACATTCTCAGTTGACTCAGTCAATCCACTTTATTTGTTCAACAACATCTTTCCAAATTCCAATAACACTTCACTGATGATGGTTTTAGACTTGTTAAGTTATATCAATCTCATTGGATTATTCCTAAAGACACTCATAGTAACGTAAACATATAGGATTCGATAAACTAAGAAAGCACATTCTTGTTTCAGGAAACACAACATGTAATGTACTGCATTTGGTCCTTAATACAAGAGTTTGTTGACTTTTTTTAGAGAAATTAGGGAAGTTATATAAATTACTTGAAGTATTTATTCATGTACACCATTAGATTTTAATTTGAAGAAAAATAATAAATATAACTAATTTAAAATAATTTATTTAATTTCTGTAATCTAAAAAAAGTCAATTGATTTTTATATTAATGAAAATAATAGTATTAAGCATCCAATTTTAACAAATATATTTTTTTTGGTTAAAGCTTATTCATTTTTTTTTTGTTACGAAAGCTTGTTCAGTTTTGGTATTTAGTTATAACCAAGCAGATTGAATTAAACTTAAAGCGCTGACGTATTATACATTTGTTTCGCCCCCTTATTAAGCAAATTTATTTGAATATTTCAGGAGAACTAAAACTACAATCACGTTTGAATATTTAAATATTAATCCCGATCCTTAATATTTAAATATTTAAATGTGATTACTTTGGTTCAAACGAGTCTTTAGGCCTGTAACACTTTAGTCCAAGGTCATTAAATTGAAGTCTCCAAACCCAAAATTTATTCAGCATAAATATAAACTCCACATTCTGGTTGAAGTTGAAGAGACAACCTGCTATTTTGAACAGATTGCAACAGAACCTAATTAAAAATCATATGAAAGTATAACCAACGAGAACGAATTAATCTTCCCATCACTTTATTGTCAGAGAAAACAGTCTATTTTCTCATCTACCATATCCCAGAAAATAAAGCTTTTAATTTGAAGTTAGAGTATGAGTTCCTTTTCATGATAATATATGAAAGTTAGAGTGTTCCATCTCGGTCATATTTAAACATATAAACTTGAAAAGAAGAGACGAAGGAATTAAGAAGAACCATAGTACGTACGTACATACATGCTTACAATGGAAGGACGACATGCAAAGTGGCAATTAGGAAGTGATGAGGTCTGAGAATTAATGGAACATTTCTGCTGTATACAATATAAACTAATGAATAGTGAATAATCTATTTCTTTATTTTCCAGCTTTCAATAAAGATGTTGTTCACGGGATAATATATATATATATATATATATTGAAGACCAAGTCAAGCGTAAATAGGTATATAAAATTGTGTAACACGATATTTGAAGTATGATTCATCTCTGACATGGTCTAGCTAGTTTAATTCATTTTTGTTAAATCTAGAAGATGGAACAGACCTAATAACTAAAAGTTCTGCTAATAAAGACGAAGTTGATCGAAGAAGATGGTCAAAAAGTTCCAATGAAGCAGTAATTGGCCCGGTTTCAGTCAAAAAGTTCCAATGAAGCAGTAATTGGCCCGGTTTCAGTTCTCTTTTTGTGATCATCAGGTTGGTCCATTTTATTCCTTTTTCCTTTGTACTGCCAAAATACCAGAGGTAGCGTTTAAATTTTTTTTATTGCAAACATTTTGAAGGACATTTTATTATTCATACTTATCCCTGGAGGATTAAAATAATATGAAACGTTGATCCCTAGTTATTTATTTTATATTGTGTTAATCAAGTCTATTTACTGTTTTGAGTGTATTATTGCTCTACGTTCTGTTTATACTGCTTATGCCTCGAAAAGGAATAAAAATAAGAAGGTTAATTAAAGAAAGAAATTAAGATTTTGGAAAAAGCTAAAGAAATTTTTAATAAGACTGAAAATTTATAAAGAACAGTAATAGAAAAAATAGACGAAATAATAAGATATTTAAAACAAGAATTGGAAGATATATTAAAAAATGAATAGGATACAAGTAGTAGAACCTAGAGTATATTGCCTGGAACAAAATAAATTACCAGAAAGCTCTTATATGTAGTATAATGAAAGTGAATTTGCTTGTATGTTTACCCCTTTTATAACATGAGGAGATGGAAATTATACTTTTAATCAATTAAATTGGACTAATATGTTTTTAATGAAACAATTAGGATGTTATGTAAATAAGAATTTAGAAGATTTATTACAAGTATATAATTTAGATCAGTTAATAGAAAAGTTACCAGAAGAAGCAAAACAAATAATAAATCAAGAACCTCAAAAATATAAACCAGATAGATTATTAGAATTATCAAAAACCCATAGAACAAAAATTATATGATATGAAAAGAGAAATAAGAAATAATACAAATGAATTAGCTTATATAAAAGGAAGTATAATACAGATTATGAAAACATTAGGAATAGAAAATAAAATAGAACCAATACAGGAAACTCCACAAATAAATATGAAAAGAATATTAGATCAATTAGAACAAGAAGAAATAAATAAAATTCAAATAAGACTACAAAATCTTGATGAAAATGTTAGACAAACAAGAATTTTAACCGAAGAAATTAAAAAAGGACAAGAAATCATAAATAAAAATTTATGGACAATTTATAAAGAAATTGAAAATTTTGATTTACAAAGAGAAAGACAAAAACATGGAATAATAATATAATAGAAAAAAAGAAGACATAATTTAGAACAAAACGAAGCTAATAAAAAAGCAGAAATAACAGGTCATGTAGGATCAGATATGGATCATATATTAGAGATTTTTGAACAAAAAACAAAAGTTAAGGAACAAGAAAATAGAATAGTAAATATAAATATGATAAATGTAATAGAACAAGTTGATGAATTTGATGAAGATGATATAGAAGAAATAATGGGACAAGAAGAAGAAAATTTAGAAAAATAAGAGAAGAATTTGAAAATGTAACTAAAATAGGAAATATGGACCAAATAAGACAAATAAATATGGAAAATGTTGAAAATAATGATATAACAGGACCAAGAATTAGACCAAGAACTCAAGAAATTCAAGATGGAACAAGTATTTTAAGAGATTATTATGGAAACCCAATGGAAGTAGAAAATGAAAATATTAATTTATATCATAAAGAACATTTATCAAATACTGAAATACCTTTTGAAGCAATTTTTAAAATACATAATAAAACAGAATTTATTCCAACACCATTAGAACAATATGAAACAAGAAATATGCCAAATATAGGAATTTGGCTAGATTTGGATTAATTGTAAATTAGATATAGAAAAAAGATTAGAAGAATCACTACTAGAAAAATGCTATTTAGCGACGGAAAATCCGTCGCTAAATGGCTATTTTTCGTCGCTAAAATGAGGGTCGCTAATATTTTCCGTCGCTAAATGAAAATTTTCTGAAGGAAACTAGTCATTTAGCGATGGATTTTTCCGTCACTAAATGACATTTTTCTAGTAGTGAATGGAGTAAATCACAAGTATTAGCATTAATGGATAAAAATATAGATGCAACTACTGCCAGTAATATAATAGAGTTAAGCTTTACAGGAAATGTAGATAATTGGTGGAAAAGTAAAGGCCATGAATTTAGAGAGCAAGCAAGAAGAATAGACCAACCATATGAAAATAGAAAACAGTTTTTTAATTTGTTAGTAAGAAGATATGAACAATTATTAAGAAATGAATTTGTAGGAAGAAGTGTAGCTTTAAATGAAGAAATAAAAATTAAAATAGCTATGGAAAAATTATATGAAATAGAAATTTGTACTTTAGATCGAGAATATTTAAATCAGTATATATGTGAATTTAAGAAATATTATTATGAAGTAAGAATAGAAAATTATCAAAATCAAAGATTTTATCTAGAATTATTTTATAGAAAATTACCAAATTTAATATCCCAAAACATAATAGATGATTATAACAAAAAATTTATAGATAAACCAGAATTAATGCATCATTTAGACACAATGGGAAGAAGAGAAAATTATTTAAGGGAATATTTATCAAATAAATGTAAACAAGCATGGCGAAATATAAAATATTATAAGACTAACAAAACAATATTAAAATGTGGAGAATTGCAAACACCTCATAGATGGAGATGTAAAGAAGAAAGAATAAAGAGGAAAAAGAGAAAAGGTAAACAAAAATATAAATTTAAAAGATATCCGAAAGGAAAATTCTATAAGAAATTTAAACCAAGAAGATAATGTTATAATTGTGGTGAAATAGGACATGTAAGCACACAATGTAAAAAACCAAGAAATGAAAAAGAATGAAGATTTTAGAATATGCAGAATAATATGAATTAGAATCTATAGAATTTGATGAACCAGTATATAGTGATATAGAAGATCCAGAAATAGAAATTTATAAGTTATATAAGGAAAATGAATTATCAGAATTATCATTAGATGAAGAATCATTAAAAGAATATGAGATGTCTTCTATGGAAGAAGACTAAAATTATAAATTTTATATGATGAATACAAGAGAAGATGAAGGGACTAGTAATATTAACCAAGAATATAATGAATATGAAGAATATAGAAATGAAAAAGAAGGAATATGTGAAAGGAGAATAACATTTAATGAAAAATAGTATAATAAGATTTAAGATATAAAATTAAATATGAATCCTGAAGAATTAAGTAATGAAGAATTTCTACATAAAGTAAATAAAATATTAAAAAATAAAAAGAAAGAAAAAAGTGTAGCATTAGAAAAGAAACATCCAATAGAATCAACCTTAACAGAAGGAGTCTTAAGAATACCTTTAATAAGTAAAACTTTAATAGAAGATGAAATATCTAAATTACCATTTAAGGATGAAGTTACAGAAATTTATATAGCAGGAGTACTATTATTAGTAAAAGCTTATTTTAAAGAAGGAATAAATTCTCCTATAGAATTATTAATAACAGACGGAAGAATAATAAGTAGTGTACATGATAGTATATTGGGAATATTAACATGAAATTTAATATATCAAAAACTAATATCTACGGTTAATACAAATTTTGCAATATCAAGAGCAGATGAACATATGAATAAATATATTATAATATATAATAAATTAGGAGGAATAAAAATGCTAGAAGGAGCAAGAACAATAATTATAACAGCTATGGTATGATTAATTTTTACTAATGAACATAAAATATATAGAAGATCACATGGAACAATAACTATATATAAATATTTTATGCCAATATTAAAAGAAGTTACATTAAATCCAACAAATATAATAATTCCAGAACAATTGGATAAAACTATAAATTACAACCAAGTTTTAACCCCTGGGAGAATACAAACTAATAATAATCTAGGACAAAGAATGTTAAGAGTTAATACACCATCGTTTAATATAAATATTAATACTCCAAGAAGAAGTATAGATAATCTGATAAGAAGACCTGAAACAAGAAGATGTTTGATAAGATCATTGATTTGACTGCGTCTTTACTCATTGGGATCAAATGCAAACTATTTATAAACCAAGAACTGCAATAGAGTGCAATACTCGGGTCGTTCTCTTATCAAGGAGCCTTAATTTAACTTCCTTAGGTAAACTAAGAGTCTAAAATGCAATAAAATTTGGGGATGAATTGAGAAATTAATTTTCTTAATGATAACTAATTGCATGCAAGAAAAATAAATCCTAAACTACTATTTTTTATTTTCTTTATAAAATTGGAATAAATAAATGAATACGGTTGAAATGCAAATATGGAAGACGCTCTTGGAAATGAGTGAATGACTATCCTTGTTCAATTAAAATTAATGGGAGTTTTAAAATCATCAAGTCTAATGAAAAACCCCAAGCGATTGCATTGAGTCTAATATTTTTAATCAATAGCTACTCCTACTATCGCATTCGTAGCTCTTGCTTAAAAATATTATAAAAAACCACTTGATGTGTTAATTGAATTAAATTAATGCGCTTAATTCCCCTAAATAAATGCACTATCGCAACATTTGAATTGATTAAATTAAATTATATGAACCAGTGATCACTGAAGTACATGTAAATTAATAAAATCAATTGGGAAATATAAAGATAAAACCAAACATGCACAACAATCCAAAACAACCACAAAAGTATTTAATCAAGAACAGAGTTAAACATAATCAATCCTAAAGTTATGAATTCAAAATAATTAACAAAGGTAAAAGATTAAAATGAAATAACTCCCCTAATTAAATTGAGGAACTCAGGTCAAGATCTCATCTCCAAGAAGCAATCAAATTCAGCCACTCATCATCTTGGTGAGACCAAATTTGTCCATGGAGAATATTGAGAAGAGAAGAAGGAGGAGATGATGAAAGGAAAGAGAGGGATAATGAAAGAAAGAGAAAGATGATGATGTGGTGATGGAAGAGAGAGAGAAAAGGTGGATGAGTGGAGAATTGAGAAGATGATGTACCTGATGCTTCTCCTTGCCTCCTTGCTTACACACACACACACATTGCTTTTATGTTCCCATGCTATTGCCTTCCGCCAATCTTCTATTCTTTTGAATTTCAAATTTTTTGATTTTTCTTGATCTCTTGATTATCCAAGATTCATTCTCCATAATTTCCTGAAAAGAATAATAAAATAATATAATAGAAGGAAATAAAATAAAATATTAATTTCTTAAACATTAAATTATTATTTTCATCATCTATGATTTGGTTAATCCCTAAGATAACGTAAGATTTGCTATTTTAAACTCAGAATCCTAGATTTTCTAATTTAAATTTAGAATCATAGATTTAATAATTTGAATTCAGAATCTTTTAAAATTATATTGATAACTCTTCAAATATATCAAAATATATCTCAAATATAATAAAAAAACTAAAGAGTTATCAATCATATAGTCAATCTGAAGAAGAATATAAAAGAAATTTATTAGCTGAAATACCTATAAATTCTAATTTAACACAAATAAGACCAAGAAGCAGACAAATAGACTTAACTCAAGGAGAAAATCTTATAAAAATAAAGATAAAAAGGAAGCTTTATGGGAAGAAATAATAGTTTTAATAGATCCAAATATACAAAAAAATTTTTATTGAAAAAAAATATACAGAAAATAATTTAGAAATAACATAAGAAGGAACAAAAAACAAACACAATAATAAAATTTAGTAAAAGAGATATAATCAATATAAAATTATGGGTAGAACCAGAAATTATAAATGAATATAAAATAATATTAGGAAAAGATTTTTTAAATACTGGAAGACCTTATATAATACAACAAATAGAATAATAATAAAAATAAATTATCAAACTATAATAATCCCAAAAATTTAATGAATAGACTTCAATGATTGACATAAAAACCTTAGTCTTAGATGCCCAATTAATCAAAAGATATAAAATTAAAAGAAATAAAATAATAAAACTTTATAAAGCAATAACTAAAGTAGAAGAGACAAAGATAATAATAAAATATATCAAAAGTTTACAAATAGGAAAAGGAAAGATGATAACAATAAAAAGACAAAATCTAAGAATAAGAAGAAAGAAGTTGCAAAAGATTAAATGAATAGATAATTATTCTGTGTCTTAGTAAAATTTAATTATAAAAATATAGATTTAGAAAATATCATGCCCTTGTAGATACAGGAGCAAATTTAACAGTGGCTAAGTATAATATTTTACCACCAGAATCATGGAAAAATAAAAATAAAATATTAAGAATAGAAAGTGCATGAAAAGAAATACATATGATAGAATTAGAAGCAAAAGAAATACCAATACAAATAGGTGAATATGAACTTTTAACAAAAGAATTAAATCAATATAATGAACCATCTTGTGATGTAATATTAGGATTAGATTTTCTAAGTCAATATTATCCAATACATTTAATAGAAAAAGCAATAACTTTAACTACACCTTGTAAACATGAAGCATGTGGAATTAGAATAACTAGACCATATAGGAGAAAAGATGAAAAATTTCAGAAAAACAAAATGATAATGAAGTACAATTTTTACCTAATAATAAACCTGTAGAAATAATTAATATGTTAGCACCCTTAAATATAATTTAAATAAAACAAGCAGAAAAGAATAACTATAGAACAAATATTAATAGAAAATTATGATGATAATCCTTTAATTCATTGGAAAAATCTAAACCTTTATCAAAAATAGAGCTAAAAGACTATAGTACAGAAATAAATTGTAAACCTCATCCATGGATAGAATAGAATAAAAAAGAATTTGAAATGCACATAAATGAAATGAAAAAATATAATTTAATAAGAGAAAGTAGATCTAATTATTCTTAACCAGTAATGATAGTAATTAAACATAGTGAAGAAAAAGAGGAAAATCAAGGATGATAATAAATTATAAAAAAATTAATTGATTTAGCGGTAAGAAATAGATATCCTATACCAAAAATGAAACTTTTATTTAATTTAATAAGAGAAAAGAAGATATTTAGTAAATTTGATTGTAAATCAGGATTTTTTCAAATAAAATTAGAAGAAGAAAGTAAAAATATACAACATTTAGTACATCAGAAGGATTGTATGAATGGAATGGGATTTCATAATAGTTCTAGTATATTCCAATAATATGTTTCTAAGTTATTATTACCTTTAAAGGATTTTGCAGTAATTTATATTGATGGTATATTAATATTTTCAAAAAATGAGAAAGAACATGAAAATCATTTAAAACAATTTGTAGAGTTAATTGAAGAAAAAAGTTTAAATATATCACCTAAAAAAGCTGAATTGAGAAAAACTAGAATAGGATTTTTAGGACAATATATATCTCCAGATGGAATAGAATTGCAAGAACATATAAGTAAAAAAGTGTTAGAATTTTCAGAAATAAAAAATAAAAAAGAATTGCAATCATTCTTAGGATTAGTCTAGGAATTATATACCTAATTTATCAAAATTAAATACTAAAATATCTAAATTGGCAGGAGAAAAAACTAATTGGATATGGAATAATGAAACTGAAAAAAATAATAAATCAAATTGAAAAGTTATGTCAGAATTTATACAGATGCTTCAGAAAATTATTGAGGAGCAGCTCTTTATTATGAAAATAATGAGAGAAAATAGATATGCTAGTGGAAAATTCAATTATGCACAAAGTAAATATCATTCAAATTGGAAAGAGTTTTTAGCTATAGTAAAGGCAGTGGGCAAATTTGAATTATTTATTGTAAATATAAAGTTTATTATTAGAACTGATAATACTCATGTAAAACATTGGTTAGATAAAGGAATAAGAACAAATAAACTATGTAATAAAATGTTAATTACATGGCAAAGTGATTATGAAATTGAATATATAAAAGGTTAAAATAATTTGATTGCGGATTATCTGAGCAGATGGAACAAGAAGAAGTGTAAGTCAAAATTGTAATGATTTCAATCAAGAATCAAAGACTTTTATTGAACAAGTTAATATGAGATTCCAAATTTTGAATTGAATATGAGCTTGTTATGTAACCAAGTAAATGAAAACTATTTAAAGCTCTTTAATCAAGTCGAGCAAATCTCCATTGCGATGGAAAACCTCCGTCAGAAAGTGGGGAAGCTTGAAGAGAGGCCTGTAAATAGACATGTAACAGGGTCTATAACAGATGTAGCTTTTCAGACTTCTGAAATTTGTGTAATATCACATGTGAGTGATCATAGAATCACACCTTTACTTGACATTATAAAAAGTCAACAAATCCAAGCAGCCCAGAAAAATCAAAATAGACATTCCTCTAACCAGCCTTCTTCATCTACTTCAAGAACCAGTCCAAAAAATAGTCCAACTTTAAACCCAACAAATTTTAATATGCTTGAACCTTATAGATATTTTAAACAACTGATTTATAACCTTAGCCATTTTACCTTCAAAATCACCACATTAAAATGTCTCTCATTATGCCTTTAACAAAGCCATTATCCATTCAGGAACCCATCCTAGACTTGTAAAAGCCCTATATCGATATGGTTTAATATCCTTCACCAACCATGGAAGAAATTTCTGACTTACCTGATGTATTAAGAAAAGCTGTGAAGACTTATTTTGGAATTGTAACTCATCATACAGTCTTTATAAGGTGCTATACAGTAATTGTTGAAATAGCTCCAAATACATTTTATCATCCAGTTAATCTTATTAGACTTGGAACAAAAAAGAAACCATTTGAATATCAAGAAGAATGTAAGGAAGACATTATTAATGATGATGAAGAATTCATGAAAACTATATCAAGAATCAGAGACAGGACCATCATATAATTTTCCAGGAGATGAAAAGAGTTTTAACAAGTAAAGATGAAGCAACATGGGTATATTTTATGGGGCCTACAACTTTAATCTACTCTTCTGAAAAATCTTCAAGGAATCTTAATTTATTCTATCAATTTTATGACAAGATGAAGCACAACAAATTTGAAAATCCTGATAATACAAAACGAAGAATTTGCCAACTGTTATCAGAATATGTTGTGCACAAATGTAAATATTGTGATGAAACAAGTGTTGGATTAGAATGTACGTACACGCAGTTGAATTTTAAAATTTTCTAATCCCCATATGGATATGTCAAAGGCGTTTAGACCGAGGAGAAAGAGGCATACCTTTTGCGTTTCAAATTCGAATCATCTCTTGCGCTTGGACCTCTTCAGATTCCACGACCTTTTGCGTTCTTGATTCCGATCACGAGGAGCCGACAACAGTTCCCAATAATCGCAGCGTGCTAGTGCCTCTCAGTCTCACTCTCTCTCTAGGGTTTATGTGGCTCATAATTAGATTCAAATGGAATGCCTCTCTTGCTCATGAGTCCTAATAGTTATAGAACTCATGGAGAGCTTCTAAAATATGCGATTAATCTTTTTAAAATTTGAATGCATATCTCAAAAGATATTCAAGATTAATTTTTATTAATCTTTAAATTCGAATTTCAAAAAGATATTCAAGATTAATCTTTATTAATCTTGAAATTTGAATTTTCAAAAGGATATTTAAGATTAATCTTTATTACTCTTGAAATTTGAATTTCAAAAAGATATCCAAGATCAATCTATATTAATCTTGAAATTTGAAATTCAAAATTAAAAAATATTCAAGATTAATTTTTATTAACCTTGAAATTCGAAATTTAAAATTCAAAATGTGAAATTCGAATTTTGCAATTCTGATTTGGATTAATATGATTTAATCAAATCATATCCATATAATTAATTCAAATAGTGAGCCAACGAATTTAATTTATCTTTATAAATTAAATCTGAATATTGATGTCAATTATTTAATTTATCAAATAAATTAAATACTAACATATAATATTATTACCATTTCAAATATATATAATTCGAACAAACCTTAGTTTTTAAAGCTCATGTTGGGCTGTTCTTGCATGCGATCCTGTAGGCCTATATGAAGTTGGTAGTGGGGTAAATCATATGGGGATCGTTAACACGACGCAACATTTCATACAATCACATTGCATCCCTTTTATCACACGATATCCCGGTCAAGGATGAGGCATGAATGATGTCATCCTCCTATTCCTGACCATTACTTTCTCGATCCCTGAGTAGTCTGATCAAAGAAACAAAAACTTCTTTTCGTTACAGTATATCCATACATTTCTCAAACTCACTCATCGAGGGGCCCAATAATATCTTCCAACTAATGTGAGAGATAAATCCCATCTTGATCACTCACATTCCTTCGCGTGAAAGACCCCTAAGCCCGATTATAGCCTTTATCATCACTCGGTCAAAGGTGACTTTTGACTAAGTCAAAACTTAGCAACTCTCATGTAGGAATCCATGATGATCTCAGGTCAAAGGGCATTGTGACGTGATTACATATGAGATAAGCTAATGACTTAATTCATGCAACTTTCTCATAGAGGGTCAGTCTAGCACCTTATACTCTTACAAGTGCTTATAACTTTGACTCGTATCTTCATGCCTCATCAAAGTCATATTGGTCTTACTTTATCTTTGTTCCCGCATAGACAACCAACCAGGGATATTTAAGAAAATATTCATAATTCGTCTATGTATGCAATTATCATAATAAACATGCGAAACATATGATAATTAAATGGAGAAAAGATATTAAAATAAATAATGTTTGAGGTACAATGATTGGCCCATATGGCACAATTCCAACAAGAAGCACAGAGAAAAAAAGATTATAAAGATCCTGTAATAGATATGAGCGTAATTTAGAACATGATAGATGGACAAATTGAAAGCTGCCGACAGTTTTTATAGGAAAACAACAAAATAAGAAAGGTGGACGAAAGAAGAAGACTAGAAGAGATGACATAAAGTAGAGGGAAAAGTTGAAAGATGTAAGGATAAAAGCATGTGAAGAATATGTAGTCTTGTAATCTTATATGTAATCATGAAAATAGTCATGTATGTAATTATTTCATCTTGTAACATATAAGGCAAAGTTGTCTATATAAAGCCTTGTAAGAATCAAGTAACGAGCAAGAGTTGAGTAGCAATCCTATTTCTACTCTGCTATCTTGTAAGCTCCAGTGTTTGAATAAAATATCCATTTCTAGTATCCTTACTCTCTTCAAATATTTAAGCTTTCAGAAATTTTATATTGGAATAGCGTGTTAAGGTATGTGTAACTAACTCTCTTATAGGGATCAAGGGTAGTAATATTATTTTATCCATAAAGTTATGATTCTACAAAGAATTACTGGTTATATGTTCATAAAGGTAGAAACTCAGTTATGCCTCCAGTAGAAAATGAAGGAAGGCTGTGCTGAGTTAATCTGAAGGAGGAAGGTTTGAATCTTATGAAAGAGATTCAAGAAAAATTATTCATGTATGAAAGAGGACAGGGATCCTTCTATAACTCGGATTATCTTTGGTTAACCCTGGTAGACTACTTGAGTGGGCATATAATCATTTTTTGTGACCATCAGGTCGGTCCATTTTATTCATTTTCCTTTGTATTGCCCAAATAATAGAGGTAGGGTTTAAATTTTTGTTAGTGCAAACATTTTGAAGGACATTTTATTATTCACACTTATCCCAACCACTTGATTATTGAACATTCCCTCTTTGTACCCACCAATTATTCATCATTGCTTTGAAGGTAAGGGAGATAGAAGTAACAATACAAATAAATTTCTTTTTGTTTTCTTTTTAGCGAAAATTTATAATTACTCTAATCCAACTTCATTGACAAAAATGTACTTTATATGAAAATTGGTTAAATATAATAAATATGTAAAATATATTTTAGTTTCTAGAATTGCCCTTCTATCTGTGGAGAGGAGAGTGAAAGAGATATAATAATTAATGTAACAATATATTATATAATTAATGGGGGAAAATAGAAACAAAGGATTAGAATTTAAGTGCATTTTAATAAGACCAAAGTACCTTTAAAATTGAAAATTTATGTCTTATACATATGATCAAATACAATATGAAACAAGAAGGCCAACTAATCTAATCATCTTAAAATTCAACCGATTAGTGTTTTTGAGTTCATGTACTAGAGTTTAAAGATTGTACTCCTCCAATTCATCACCTGGAACCTAGCTGATTCATTAGTTGATCTTAGTATAAAATGTAAGATTTATTTTTCATATTTATCACATTTCTCCTAAATTACTCCTATTGATACTCCCTTAACAATCATCAAGTAAGGGAGAAAATGAACAGATTCTAGCCACCACATCAACGCCGACCACCATTTAAGAAGTGAATCAAAATCTCTCAAAAACTATTCCAACCAAAAAACCAATCTTATGTTAATAAAACAATTTCGACAGAGGTGACAAACATCTCAGATCCATGAGAGAGAAGTGGGAAAGGGAGATGGTTTGAGAGCAATGTGGGGGCGGGTTCAATGCTTGTAGATTGAAGAGAGAGACAGAGCTGCAACAACCTGGAGAGAGAGCGAGATGACAAACCTAAAGACATGGGAGAAGGTTTGATGTTTTCATTCTTCTCCATATCTGTTGGGAGAAGTCATCAACTAAGAAGAAATAGGTCATTAAAGATAGAGGCTGAGGGCGACAGTCTGGGGCTGACCTACATGGTCCCCAGCGGGTGCAGTCGTACCCCCTGACTTCCAGAAAATTAGGTATATATTAGTACTATGTGATTTATTTTGCACCTACTCATTTGCTAATTTTGAACCCACTAAATTTTTACTCAAATTATTCTCAAAAGATATTAAGAATAAGTCCCATTTATCTTCTCAAAAAATAATTTGCACCCCCTAAGCCAGGGTCCTGAGTCCGCCACTGGCGACAGTGGTTGTCGGCAATGGAGGATGAGGGAGATGGTGGTTATTGATGATAGAGGTTGGTTCTCATGGGGCTATGAAAGTAGTAGTTATCAAATTCTTTGGAATTGACACTTCCATGAAAATATTAAAATACAGTCATAGCAAAAAGAACTCCTTCGCACTCATAAACAGAAGGACAATGGACTACTACCATTGTTCACTCTTCACAAGAATTTGTTCACCACACTCAGTTGTAGCCACCATAACAATGATGGCCACCATCAGAGAAGCAAATCAAAATCTCTCAAAAACTATTACATCCAATAAACAAATCTTATGTTAATGAAACAATTTCGATAGAGGTGGTGAACATCTCAGATCCATGAGAGAGAAGTGGCAAAGGGAGAAGGTTTGAGAGAAATGTGGGGCGGGTTCGATGCTTGTAAATTGAAGAAAGTAATAGAGCCACAACAATAAGGAGAGAGAGCAAGATGAAAAATTTGAAGCATGGGGGGCAAGTTCAATGTTTTCATACTTATCCATATCTGTTGGGAGAGGTCGTCAGCTTAGAAGAGAGAGGTCATTAAGAAATTGAGGTTGAGGGTGATAGTTTTTGTCGGTGATGGAGGTTGAGGGTGATGGTAGTTATTGATGACTAAGGTCGGTTCTCATTGAGGGCTATAAAAGTGGCAGTTATCAAATTCGTTGGAATTGACACTTACATGGAAGTGGCTTCCATCATACCAAACAAGTTAAAATCTTACTTCCACCCTCAACTCTAGTTTCATTCACCCAATTCTGTGCTACAAAACGGGGCATAAAATATATTCCAACTACAATGGTACACATTATTAGAAATTTTCTAATGTAAGCATATCATTTTAATTAAGCACATTAGACACAAAATTGAAACATTATCTATTAATTGAAGAACCTAAAAATGGTATAAATTTGACTCAATAAATATCACCACTATACAAACGTGTATTAACATTGCCTTTTAATAACAGTTAAACATGGTATCACAAACATGGTGGTGGCATTTCTGTAGTAAAATTGGAGTTGCAAAATACTTTGCCATCGATTCTTAATTGTTCAGTTTTGAGAAATAATATTTCTGTACTTTAAGTTACTAACAATATACGATACCTAAATTGAAATATTCATTATATACATCGTTTATTATGTATTTGTAGGCCTCAATTAATTTTTTAACCAACGACTAAAGTTATTCATACCTTACAAAAAAAGAATTATTTAATTTACAAAAATAGTCATTGGTTATCATTGTTAACTGACAATTATAGTTATGTACATAAATGTTAAAGACATCGCATATTATTATAATCGATGAAGAAATGTGTAAATATTTTTAGTACCTTTCATCTGCAGCTTCCAGTGGTTCTCTAATGGGTGTGTTTATGACTTTCATAAATGACACATCAAATCCCTTATGCTTTCTCCTCAACTCTTCTTCCCCAAGTCGATACCTTAGCCTCTTAGCCTCACTGTCCTTGCCTATCCTTTTCCAGCCTTCATGTAGCATACTTGCTGGTGAATTATTTCTCCTTTTCTTTGAGTAGACGAATTTTCTTGCTTTGGATTCTTAGATCCATCACTCCTTGGCTTGTTTGCTCCATCTTCTTGGATTATTGGTGAGTTTGAGGTGTGGTGGTTTTCGTGTCATCTTCCCCAAAATAAGTAGTCTCTGTTGGAATTAGAATGTACACGCAGTGGAATTTAAAATTTTCTAATCCCAAATACGGATCTGTCAAAGGCGTTTAGATCAAGGAGATGAAGGCGTACTTTTTACGTTTCGAGATTGTCCCTTCCTTTACGTCTGGATCTCTTCAGATTCCACAACCTTCTGCGCTCTTGCTTCCGATCACGAGGAGCCGGCGTTCTTTCAATCGCCTCCCTCTACCGGTATCCATGCTAACAGTTTCTAACAATAGTAGCGTGCTAGCGCCTCTTCGTTTCTCTCTCTCTAGGGTTTCGTGGCTCAAGAGCGAATTCAAATTCGGAATGGGATGCTACTACTGTTCATGAGTACTCATGTTTATAGAGCTCATGGAGTACATCATAATCCAAGATTAATCTTTTATTAATCTTGAAAATCCAAACTTTAATTTCAAAAAGATATTCAAGATTAATCATTATTAATCTTTAAATTCGAATTTGAAATGATATTCAATATCTAATCTTGAAATTTGAATTTCAAAGGATATTCAAGATCTAATCTTACAATTCGAAATTTCAGAGGATATTCAAGATCTAATCTTGCAATCCGAAATTTCAAAAGGATATTTAAGATCTAATCTTGAAATTCAAATTTCAAAAGGATATTCAAGATCTAATCTTGCAATTCCAATATTCAAGATCTAATCTTGAAATTTGAAATTCAAAAAGGATATTCAAGATCTAATCTTGCAATTCCAATATTCAAGATCTAATCTTGAAATTCGAAATTTGAAATTCAAAATGTGAAATTCGAATTTTGCAATCTTAATTTGGATTAAATTGAT
>JANTPZ010138993.1:0-19813 GCA_025593235.1 Vachellia pachyceras
AGCCTCCTTCCCTTTTTCTGGTCGAAAATGACCTAATTTAGCATTAGAAACCGTCATAGGTCAGATCCATCAAGCCGGATCGGGTTATTTTCCTTCTGAGGCAAAAATTCAGGTTCTGCGCGATATTCACCGCGGCGAATATCATGGTTCGTTGCGGCGAACCTCACCCGAGAGTCCTTCGCCTGACTTCTTGAACTTTGGCCGCGGCGAATGTTGAAATGTGCCGCGGTGGAATTATCCAAAGCTGCTTCCTCTGCCCTTTTCAAGGAGTTCCTGAAATGAAATAGCAAATATGGGCAATATCATTTGCTTATGATGCAATTTAGGCACAATAAATCGTTATTCATTGCATAGGTGCCCAAAATCACATTAATCCAAATCAATAACTCCTAGTCTACATTTAAGCATAAAAAAGTCATGTATGGGCTAAAATTGACTCTAAGACTCTGAAAATTCAGGAAGAAAACTAATACAAAGAAAGCTCAATCAAATTCCCCCACACTTAAACCTTTGTACTACTGAACAAAGCTTCTTCAAAAGCTTAAAAATAATAAATGCATTGGAAATGTACTCATCGGTCCAGGACTACAGAACTTGGTAAAAACATTCATCTAGGGATCAGCAATGATAATGGCAAAGTCAATTATAAATTAGTCCTTAAAAATTTCAATTTAAGAGACCGAATAAAGAAGACTTCCTCTCCAAAGGTAGAAGTGTCTCTCTCAGCTCACCAATCAAGGACAAGTTTCCCTCATGGTCTGCTCATTCGAATCTCTACCATAGGCTTGTAATCATTCTACCTCTCTACCATAAGATCAATATAATATGAATCAAGAGGGCTTAAAGGTTTAAAATGGATGATGGGTTCTAACATTTATGGAATGAAATAATGGAGTGAAATGAAATTCTTGAATACATAGCACCGAAAAATAGAATAAATTCTTTTGCAAGACTCAAGAGACATTTATTTACATCTATAATATATATATATATATATTATTCTCTTTTTTTTCTTTTTTATTTTATTTTATTTTTATTTTATTAAGCAAAATGCTCACCTACATATCTCTTTCACATATACTTGCACATTCAAGGTTGGATTTTTCAAATGCTAGTTTTCAAGAGTGCATGGCTCAAAGGGGTAGCAAAATGGTGAGATAATGAAGGGTTTGTGTTAGGGCTAAATAAAAGTTTTTGAAATGAAGGCCTCTATCCTTTTCATAAAATATTGGATAATAAAGCATCGAATAAGAATTAAGACAAGTTCTAGAGAGATTACGAATTAAGACAGACCCACTCTAATCAAATGAAAATAAGCCTAATTATCCTCATGACAAGGCTAATATCTCAATTAAACAGTCTCAAGAACCAAAATTGCAAAAGGCAAATTCACAACTGATATGCGCTAATCAATTACCAATCACTCGAAAAATGCTATTTACCAATTACTTTGATCCTTAGGCTCATGAATAAACTTCCCAATGCATTAACTATGAAAGTCACATTTTCATAAGCTTTGCTCAAGAATGTTAAAGACATTAAAGGTAAGAGGAACTTTTATTTCAAAAAGTAATTTATAACCTAATTTTTAAATTAAATAATTTTTTTTAAGCACTAAGCTTTCGCCGCGGCTAACCAATGAGTTGGTCGCGGTGAACCACACCCGAGAGGTGGTTCTGTGTGCTTGTGACTTTCGCCGCGTCGCAACCACAAGATGGTCGCGGCGAACTTCACCCGAGAGGTTGAACTGCTTATTCAAGGACTTTCGCCGCGGTGAATAACGTAATTGGTCATAGCGAAAAGGTTCAGACAGCAAAATTTGTGTTCACATCCTCTTTTTTTCAAAAAAATGAAAAAGAAATTTCAAATTTCAAAAGTTTCAAGACAAAAATAGCCCCACAATATCCTTCAACGAATTTCCGTTGCACGTTAAAATAAAAAATATTACTTGGGAAAACTCCAAATTCTAAATCTCCCCCCACACTTAATTCAAACATTATCCTCAATGATTGGAAGGTAAGATTTATAAATCAATGCGCTCGGCATTCGCAAGCAATATCGAATAATCAAGCACTCATACAACGAAATCCGGGAAAATAGCATTAGGAAAAATCCATATATACATACAACTGCGGAGATAAAGTACATAAAGATATCCAATCCATATCACAGCTGTACTACAGTTCAATATCCAGAAAATCAAGAGAAAAATTGCAGAAAAAACTAAGCATCCCCTGCTTCTCCGAATCACCCTCTGAATCTACCTCAATAGCAGCATCCTCCTCCTGAGTCCCCTCCGGTGCTCCACCCTCTCCGGATGGTCCGGCTCTGGAAGTCTCAGTACCAGTATCCTCATCCTCCTCGGGAGACAACTCGAAGTGTAAGCTCTATGCAATCAGGGCGTCCATCCTCTTGTGATACCTCCGCTCCTTCTCAAATGAGACCCTGAACTGTTGAAATTCAGCAGCTAAACTCTCAAGTGAGACAGGGGCTGGTGATGGCGGGTGGTCGTCTGATGCCTGCGGTGTTGGAACCTCCTCCTCCTCACCCAGCAGATCAACAACGTCTATGTATGGCTCAGGCTGGGGTGCGGGGGCTCTACGGATCCTATCGTATGTAAACACAGGGGCAGGGGCAAATGGATGGTCTTCAGGGTACTCTGGGATATGCGACCTAACAAAAATATCGGATGTGAGGTAAGGAAAGATGATGGCCTTCATGGTTTTTGATGTGAGTACGGCCTCACAAAGGGTAGAGCAAATGAGGGTGGAAATGTTGAAACAGATTCCCTGCATTAACATGTAAATGCAGAGAGCCTGCTTCTTCATTAGGTTCGCTAGGTGGCTCATGGGTAGAATGTTACTGCAAACTAGGTGGATGAAAGGTTTACTTTCAGGGCGGCATTCAAATCTGCGAATGTACATCTCTGACCTACGAGGCACATGCCAACCCATACCGGGCAAACACAGGGGCGCTACGATCTCATCCGTAGGATAGTTACTCATAAATTGAACATAGTGATCACGCTCAGCTATTGGTAATGAGAGATAGGCACCAATGGTATGGCGGGTAATACCCTGAGGAAGTACAATTCCTCGACAATCAATAAACAGACCAGTCTCATGTCGGCACTTCACGTAGAAGTGCTGGACGAAAGTGAGGTTACCCTGGGTACGCTCATGGACAAGGCCAGTAAGGCCAGATTGAGTAATCCTATGGACAAAATGATGGTCAGCAGGGGTCATAGGGAATGAGTGTTCCTTAACGAAAGGACGCTTCCTAGTTAGCTCTAAAATTTCCTCAAAAGATTGGGAAGGTTCAGGTTCAAGGCTAGGGGGTCTACTATGTTTGGTCTCTTGGTTCTAGGCATGGCTACTAGCTGGACTAACAACAATGAAATAGAAATCACAAAAACAGAATTAACAGAAGTGAAAATCAACTCTGATATCGTTGGTCATGGTGAAAATTATGGTTCGTCGCGGCTAAAAATAATAATTTAGTCGCGGTGAATCATCTTTTTCGTCACGGCAAAAATCGTAGAACAGGCGATTTCAATGATGAAACAGAGCCAAAAAATTGAAAAAATGAAGCAATACACAATGGAATGGAACAAGAAAGATGGAATGTTTACTGTAGATGAAGACACGAAGAGTGGTGGAGGAATGTGAGAATCGAGATGGCCAACGGTGAAGTACACAGCGACGGGAGGAAAAAGCAATGACAGCGATGGTGAAATGGTAACGTGAAATGGAAGGAATTGAAGGAAATGGCTTGAAAAGGGCACGACGACTGCGAAGAGTCGCGATTTTCACCTTGGCGAACCATAGTTTGGTCGCGGTGAAAATATGAAAAGTCACAAAATTGGCCGCAGCTAAAACAAAATTTATTTGCGGTGAATACTTCCCGAGAGCTCACACGATTCTATCAACAGAGTTGGCCATAGCTAAAATGGAATTTAGTCACAGCGAAACATCACAGAGAGAGAAAATCACAGAGATGGAAACACAAAACACACAGCAACAGCCAGCATTCAAGCCTAAAACTTCAACCAAACAATATGCACATTTTAACCTTGCAAGCAGAACTCTCTTCAACATCAATCCTCTTGGAGATAAACCAATCACAATTTCAAGGGAGTTTATTGAATTCAAAACAATCCTACACTACGTATAGAGACTAAACTGCCACTACTGGCCATGTTCCTCCCCCACACTTGAATCATTCTTATTCACAACATATTTATTGAAAGCTCAAAGCAAATGATTAAGGAAGGGAAAGGATAAACCTGTTAATCACGGCGGTTTATGAGTTTCGTCGGCGTCTCCATGCTCTTCCTTTGATTTTCCACATAATGTATGCACAAGTTCAGCCTGTTCAGGTGACGCTCTTCTAAAATGTTCTGCAAAATCAATTGAAATACCTCTCCCAGAGGCGTCATCACTGTTTATATGGGGAAAGGCATGAATGCACTTATCGGTTGATTTCTCAAAATGTGTGTATGGCATTGAAAGCGTGCTTTCAACCGATACAATATAGGTGCATTTTTCAATGATTTCACAAGAGCACAATGGTGAATCGGGAGGTTCAAGAGGAATTTTCAGATTGTCATCATTAAATGGTGCATATGAGTAATGATGTGAACGTGTTAGTCCATTTTCCATTTCAAGTTCAGCACATGCATCATCTACCACAGCATCAAGGGCATTAACACTTAACAGCGAATAATCCTCGTAAGGATGTTTCATAGCCTCATAAATATTAAAATTGATCTTATTCTCTCCTACTTCCATTGATATGCTTCCTTCTTTCATGCTAATCATAGTATTAGCCGTCCTCAAGAAGGGTCTTCCTAAAATCAAGGTGGATTCATTAATAGATTCTTTAGACATATCAAGCACATAAAAGTCAGCAAGAAAAACTAAGTCCTTCACCTTTACAAGAATATCCTCAACTATCCCATTTGGATACCTCATCGATCTATCAGCTAGTTGGAGTACCACAGATGTAGGTTTCAAGTTCTTAACCCCTAAGGCTTGATAAACGGACTTTGGCATTATATTAATAGCAGCCCCTAGATCTAACAACACTCCCCCTATGGTTATCTTTCCTATAGTGCAAGGGATGGTGAAAGATCCTGGGTCTTGACATTTCATAGGGAGTTGCGGTTTAAACAAGGCTGAAACATTTGAGTTTACTTGGACTCTTTCATTAGGTTTAAATTTTCTTTTATTGGTGCACAAGTCCTTGAGATATTTAGCGTATTTAGGAACCTTTTTGACTAAGTCAAGCAATGGTATATTCACCTCTACTTTGCTAAACAAATCATAAGCCTCCTTTTCACTATCCTTTTCAGCAAGTTTTCTATTCATCAAGTATGAGTTTGGAAAAGGTAGTTCATGAATGTTTACCTCCTTACCTTTTAACGAGGTTGAGCCATGCTTGCTTCTTTCCTTGTTCTTACTCGTTGCCCTTTGCTCCAGATTTCTTCTTTCTTCTTCTCTTTGTTGTGGTGAGGCACTCTCTCTTCTCAACAATAACTCTTCTTTTGTGCTCTCACTCCTCTTCTTCTTTCAGCAGTTTGTGGAATCTCTTCAAATTCACTATCCTCCTCTCTTTTCTGATCAAGATAGGGTGCCAACAGGTGCCCTATACTTAACCCTAAAACCCTCAGTACCCACCCTCACTCTCATACGATCTCATTCTGTCCGTCCCAACCTCCTCTCATTCTATCCGTCCCCACCCGCCCTTGCTCCTCTCATTCTGTTCGTCCCCACCGTCGGTCCCCCAAGGCCCCCAACCCCACTCCCCCAGGTTTACCGTCGTGGAGTTGTCGTTCGTGGAGTCACCGTTTACTGTTGCCATTCGTGGAGTCGATGAGTCGCCATTTCGTGGAGTCGCCATTTTCTCAAAGTTGCCATGTCAACCATTGCCGTCGCTTTCTTCTTCACAGGTTTCACCGCTTCGTTTTTGTTTTCGTTTCGCATTTTTGCATTATATTGGGTAAACATTGTTTTGCATGCTTCGCATTTCCGTTTTCATTTTTTTTTGCATTTCATTTCTATTTTCACATGCTTCTGCATTATATCAGGTATACATTATTCTGCATATGGGGATCTTTTTTCAAAGCTTCTGGATTTTGGTGTGTTAGGATTACAAAAATTGTAAATATGCTTCTGCATGCACTTTTGGTGTTGCATCTGAACTTTGAGTTATTGTTGGCGAGTGGAATTCCATGAGAAATTGAAAGTGCTGATAAATAGCCAACCATAATGTTCCAAATGTTTTATCTAGATATAAAGGGCAAAAGAAAAAACCCCATACATAATTCTCAATTATTTCATGCGTATAAATAAAAAAATCGTATCTAAATTTAGGTAGACACTTTTAATAAATTCTTATAGTTAGTTCAAGAGGGGTTGATGACTATTATTGTTGGGGGCACTATTTCTCATCCTCTCCCTCATATCGTATAGAGCTAAATATAAATATTGATGAATTGCGTTTGTTTTGGATGATTATTGTTTTTATTTTGATTTAAATGTTGGGTTATTAATTAGAGATTTGTTTTTAGTGCATTGGTATTTACAAATTAAGAATTTAGTTATTTTGGATTGTTTTTCCTTTTTAAAAGATGACATGCACATTATTTATTATCTTTGTTTTTACATCGCATATTGATTAATTATTTTTTTCACATTTTGTTTGAGCAGTTTCATTTCACTTATTTCATATGAAACTCCCTATAACTTTATGATTTGCATTTTTAAATTTGAATGTTGTTTACAGTGGCTTAGGGTTTAATAAATGGATTGTACTTGGATGAATGCGTTAAGAATGAGTGATGAATATGAGAATGGTGTGGAAGAGTTTATTGAATTTGCTAAAAGAAATGCGACTAGCAAAACTGGGATGTACTTTTGTCCGTGTCAAGTGTACGAATGGGATTAGGCAAAATATTGATGACATAAGAGATCACCTAATTTGTGAGGGAATAAGTCTCCAGTACACAAAGTGGATATGTCATGGGGAAAAACTAAATGCATATGCAGCCCACGAAAGAGATTATGTGGATACAGTAGATGAAGATAGAATGGACAGAATGATTCACGATGTTGAGGTAGAATCTTTTTCCCAAGCGCCTGTATATGAAAGCATGCGGAGCGATGCAGAGGCACCGTTGTACCGCGGAAGTAAGCATACACGCTTGATGGGTACATTGCATTTGATGAACTTGAAGGCATCTTGTGGGTGGACCGACAGTAGTTTCACATTGTTGCTGCAGTTGTTGGGTGATATGCTTCTAGAGAACAATATACTTCCAAATTGTATGTATGAAGCCAAGAAAATCTTATCTACGAGGGGCATGGAGTACAAGAAGATACATGCATGTCCTAATAACTGTGTACTATACAGAAATGGGTATGAAGATCTTAGTGAGTGTCCGAAATGTAAAACTACACGATATAAGGTGAGGAAAGGTGGTGATTGTGGTGATAAACTAGCTAAAAGGCAACCTTTGAAGGTACTGTGGTATCTTCCAATAGTGCCACGGTTTAAGCTTTTTTTTGCCAATGGAACAAAAGCACAGAAGTTGAGATGGCATTGTGATGAGAGAATATCTGATGGAAGGTATCTTCGACACACAGTTGACTCTCCACAGTGGAAGAAAATTAACGAAATGTTTCCGTAATTTGGTAGTGAGCCAAGAAACCTTCGGCTTGGGCTTTGTACAGATGGCATCAATCCGTTTGGGACACTCAGTAGTACACACAGTGCGTGGCCGGTACTCATGGTGATATACAACATGCCTCCCTAATTGTGCATGAAACGTAATTATATGATGCTTACTATGATGATTTTTGGACCGAAACAGCGGGGCATTACCGATGTTGACTTGGCACCTTTGATTGAAGACTTCAAGAAGCTATGGGAGGAAGGCGTTGATGGGTTTGATGCAAACAGGCAGGAGTCATTTAAGTTACATGCGATGATCTTCACAATGATAAATGACTTTCCTGCATACGGTAACTTGTCAGGATACAGTGTCAAGGGGCATAAAGCATGTCCGATATGTGAAGCAGACACACACTTCTATCAACTTAAGCATGAGAGAAAAACTGACTACCTTGGTTATAGGAGGTTTCTTCCCCGGTTTCACCCTTATCATAGGTTAAGAAAGAGTTTTAATGACTTTTCGGAGAATGGGATGGCTCCAACAGCATTAACCGGAGAGGAATTGCATCACCGGATAGAGAATGCCAATGTCATCTTCGGTAAGAATCAGAGAAGTGCCAGCGAGAAGAGCATATGGAAGAAGCGGTCAATTTTTTTATCTTCCATATTGGTGTACTCTTGATGTGAGGCAAAGTATTGATGTAATGCATGTGGAGAAGAACGTTTGTGATAGCCTTGTCAGGACGCTATTGCACATACCGGGAAAGACTAAGGATGGAATCAGTGCGAGACTAGACTTGGTTGAAATGGGAATAAGAGAACGGTTACATCCAAAGCTAAGAGATGATGGTAAAAGGGCGTATATGGAGCCAGCAGCGCATACACTATCAAAAGCTAAGAAAAAAGTTTTTGTGAGTGTTTGCATACCATTAAGGTGCCACAAGGATATTCTTCAAATGTGAAAAGGCTTGTTTCATTAGATGATTTGAAGCTCGTGGGATTGAAGTCTCATGATTTTCATGTATTGATGTGGAAATTATTACTGGTGGCTATTAGAGGCATTATGAAGGATGACATTCGAGCCACCATAACTAGGCTTTGTGTTTTTTTAATGCTATATGTAGTAAAGAGATAGAAGTTGAAAAGTTGGATGAATTAGAAAATGAAGGTTACATTATTCTCTCCCAACTAGAGATGCATTTTCCCCAGCATTTTTCGATATAATGGTCCATCTAGTTGCTCATTTAGTAAGAGAAATGAGGCTGTGCGGTCCGGTTTACCTAAGATGGATGTACCCTTTTGAGCGTATCATGAAGGTTTTTAAAGGTTATTCAAAAAATCCATATCGACTTGAAGCATCCATTGTGGAAAGATAGGTAGTGGAAGAGGCTATGGACTTTTCTAATGATTATCTATCTGGGGTGAATGTACAATCACGGCATGAAGAAGGCGTAAGCAAGGGAACACGAGGTTTAAAAGTGAAGAGTATGCCTCGTGAAGAAGTGTTACAAGCACACCTATATATCTTGAATAATATGGAAGAAATTCAACCTTATTTCCATGAACATAAACAGGTGTTAAAGAAGATGTATCCTAGAAAGAATGACATGCAGATAGCGATTGAACAGAATAAGACATACATAGGATGGTTGAAGGAAAGGGTTTCTCGTGACATTGATGCTTCTGAGATGACCAAATAGGTAGCACGGGGTCCTGCATTTGAGGTGGTCACCTGGAGCGGTTATGACATAAATGGGTATTCATTATACACAAAGATTCAAGACGACAAAAGTACAATGCAAAATAGTGGGGTGTTGGTTGTAGCTGAAGCCATACATTTTTCAAGTTCGAAAGATAAGAACCCTGTAATGGCATCTATGGCTTATTATGGAGTTATTGAAGAAATTTGGGAGATGACATACAATAAGTTCAAATTTCCTTTATTCAAATGTATGTGGGTTAACAATAATGCCGTTATGGTTGACCAACAGTTTGGATTTACCTCAGTTGATCTTGAAAGAGTTGGTTATAAAAATAAGACATTCATTCTAGCAAGTCAGGCCTGTAAGTGTTTTATGTCACAGACCCAGCAAATAAAAAATGTTGATTGTACTTCAAAGTAAAAAAAACAAAAGGATGGTGATCCAACCTTTAACCTGGACCATATACCCCCTTTTACTATAAATCTGCCTAGACCACATGAAGCGGAATTGGTTGATGATGATCGCTATGTTGTAAGACAAGATCACTGTGAAGGTGTAATATCCACCCTTTACTATAAATTGAAATAGAGACCAAACTGATAGTTATGAGGTAAGATAAGACCCAGAAATAAAAGTACTGAAAGAAAGGATGTCAATGGACCAAAGAGACCCTGGTTAAATTAGTCCTAAGGCTTTGAAATTACTAAGAATGTAAGCCAGGGACATAAATGTCATTAAGTAAAAAGAACAAGGGTAATATGTCATTGGATAAAAAGGGTCAAACCAGTAGTTAAAAGTCAAGTTAAAACCCATGGATAGAAAGTACGGAAAAAGTTGATGCTGTTGGGCTGAAAGTCGCATAATCAAATTTGGCATGGTGGATGGAAGTCAGTAGGAACTTTAAAGTTAAGCGTGCTCGCCCGAGAGCAATTTCAGGATGGGTGACCCCTGGGAAGGGACCCATATGTCATTTAACAAAAGACCAAGGGCAAAAAGGTCTTTCAGTATTAAAAGTAAGGGCAAAATGTTAATTTTGCAAAAAGTAGAGAAAGTAACGGCAAAATGGTAATTATGAGAAAATGGAAGGGCATTTTGGTCATTTGACAATTAAAGTCAAAAGTCAACCGTTGACCAAAAATTTACAGATGCCCAATAGACAGAGCTCGACTCGTGGAGCGCAACCGTGAATCACGGATTTTCCAGATTCAGATTGGGTTTCTGTCTATATAATTTTGAAGGGAAAAAAAGGGAAAAATAATTATTTAAGGTATCAGGAGCACTTCAAAAATTTAGAGAAAAATATGGAAAATCCATTGAATTTTGTAGTATTTAATAAAATTATTATCCAATGTACAATTAAGGCGATTTTCCCGAAAATGGGGAAAAAGACCTGAAAATCCCTGAAATATAATTATTTCAAAAATTAATTTTGCACAATCTAGAGGGCATTTTGGAAGAAGGAAAAGGGCTAGTGAATAAATGAAAAATGTAGTATTTTTCAAGGACCTAAAAGAATTTTGAGGGATTTTAGACCGGATAAATTAATCATGTAAAATTTGAGGAAATCAAAGGGTGTTTTGGGGATAATAATTTTTGTTATATTCAAGATTAAATTATGGAGATTAAATGGGAAAGAAAATATCTCCAGAAAAGTAGAAAAAGATTTACCGGAATAAAGTTAAGTTTACCAGTAAGAAGTGCAATCGGTAAAAGTAACCGAATGGGATCCAATTTGGTTAGAGTAAACAAATGGTAATCAGATATTTACAGCTGCAAATATCACTTTTTGAGGGTTATTAAGAGCTTGACAAGTGTCCCTCATGTGGCACAATTCTATCCATTAGATCTCCTTTAAGTTACAAGACACAATCTCAACCATTAAACCATTAATTCATGAATTATTAAAACAGCATTTTTCCTCTCCACCTCCAGCCATTTCACACGAAAACTAGCAGCCAAAGAAGAGAGAAAGTGACGCCATTGAAGCAAGGGAAAGAAAAGAAAAGCTTGGTGGATCATCAAGGTATAAGTAAGCATACTACCTTGTGATATATATATATGAAAATGATCCTTACAACTTCCTCTTCCTCTTCCTCTTCCATGGATTAAAAATCTGATTTGGCCTCTCTTTTTCAACATAACCTAGGGTTCTTGAGAGAAAAGTGAGAAAAAGAGGGATTTAAACCCATTTCTTGGTTACAAATGTCTCCTCTTGTTGAAAGGATGATATTGATGTTGTTGTTGATGTTGATTGAATTGTTTTCATGACTTTGTAAAATTTGGAAAATCATGATAAAATAGGGGAGGTGCTATCCAATTTTCCACTTGATATAGGAAATTTAAAAATCATGCTTTCCTATGCATGAATGAGAGTTTGGAAACAAGAATCAAGTGGTATAATTGTTGGAAGTTGAAAAATCCATATTTTTGAATGTGTGTGCACTGTTTCGGCCTAGTCTAGAATCTGATGAAGATAAATTGTTTTAATGATTTTGATGCTTCCAATGGATCCAAAATGAGTTTTTGTGTAGGGGATTAAGTGGTCCCAAGTTTATGGAAGCTTTAGAGAAGGTTAGGGACAAGTTTGATGTTCTAGGACTTAGAAAATATAAGGGGATGATTAAGGGACTTTTACATTGTTTCTTACCTTGGAAATGGCATATGTTTGATGGCCATTATATTGTCCATTGTGTAGGCAAATAGTTTGTTCAAGAGGGTGATTTTTCAAAGTGACCAAGACAAGTTGCAAAGTAAAGGAGAATTAAGAAACAAATGTAGCAAAGTTTTCTAACTTTATCTAACATTATTGTGAAATTACCTTAATGATGTGCATGACTTTATGACATTGTTGAAATGTGTTTATGAGTGACATGATGCTATGGCCATATGCATTGATATGTACTTGGTACACATTTTGCATTGTTACACATAAATTTATGAACTTAAAGCATGTCATGCCATTTTTCTATGTATGTTAGTAAGCTTTGCTATTCGGATTTTCAAAAATCTCACCCTCCCCCACTAACCATTTCTAGGTAAAAGTTCATCAAAGGGTAAGGAGAAAGTTCTTGATGCTTGAAGCAAGGAATTTGATATAAGTTTGTTTATGAAAATATGTTGTAATGTAATGGTATTTTGGGAATTTATGTATGGCATAGAATACGGGATGTAAACCCATACATGTATGGTTGGTATGTGTTAGTTAAGGAACCCTAATTGCATGATTAAACATGGTTAAGAAAGGATTAGAAGTTAGGGTTTCAAATGGCAAAGTTTGAAATTGAAAAGTTTAGCTAAGTGTTGAAGTTAGTCAAACCCCTAACTTTGACCTGTCGGGGAATAAAGCAAATGGACTCCAAATGAGTTGAAATTTTACAGAAAAAAATCTCCCATTGCAAGCTTTAAAACAAGCCAAAGAAAACTGAATTTGGAGTTTTGTATAGAAAGTTATGAAGTTACAAAATTTTGAAGAAAATCACTGAAAAACCTGGGAAAATAGAAAAATTGCCATTTGAACAGTAACTTTTCACGAATTAAACTGTATCAATTGGGCAAGCTAATGACTCAATGAGTATTTTTCCCTTATAAAGGAACTTACAAGCTTCAAAATTGGAAGCACTCAATTTCTAGTTTTCTAGAATTAGTTATGAATTTTCAAATTTGGTCCAAAAACCAGTGAATAGTAACTTGCAAAAAGTTTGAAAGTTTCCAAATTAAACCATTTGGATTTTTTAATCACTTTGAGGCTTCCCATTGATTCCAAATCAATATATAATAAAGCTAAGGGTAAATTTAAGGTATGTCACAGAAGGAATATGGGAAAATACATAAAGTAAGGAGTTAATTACGATGAGTTATAGTATTGTGTGTTATATGTTTTTATGACTTATAGTATTGTGTGTTATATGTTTTTACCTTAGTTTACTTTATTAATGCTGATTGCAATTTATTTATATCTGACATTGATTTCTTAGCAGAAATATGGTGAATTTTGATGAGTCACACAGTGATGGACACGTAGTTGAAAACCCAATGGTGGTGAAAAAAGTTAGGGGATGTACAACTATGGCCTCCTTAACTGCACGTCATCGCCAACAACGTGAGAAGGTGCATGTAGAGTTCGATGTTGATATGAATCCTATCGGTGATGAGCAAGATCAATTTATCAGCTATTTAGGGTATTTGGCACGAAGCAGAGTTAGCATATTGTGCCCTAAATGGCGATCTGTTCCACAAGAAATACGGGAAATGATATGGCAAGAAATTTTGGTATGTAACTTTCAACACCACTTCATTTATCTCTTTATTTCAATTTGTTCAAATTTCATGACACAATGTGTACTTTGCACCAAACCTATGATGTTCCTAACACTAAGGAACTGAAAAAGCACTGGATGGGCCTTATTCGTATTCGGTGGAAGGATTTTAAGAACAGCCTGACACGATTTTATGTTCGAGGATCAAAGAAAAATGAAGATCCATATCAGAAATATCTGTTTCTATCCCCCGAAGACTGGAGGCTGTTTGTGTCGTCACGGAAAGACCCACAATTTCCGGTAATATCCTTCAGTTCTCTACATTTTGTTGCTATCACTGACTCAGATTTCCCTCTTATGCCTTAATAGGAATTAAGTGAAGCTGACAAACAAAAGGGTGCTGCAAATATATATCCGCATTATTTGTCTCGTGGCGGATACAGAAAGATTCAACAAAAGATGATGGAGGAGGAGCAACAAAGATTAGAGGAGGTATCCACCTCAGATCCCGCTGTTGTCGTTCAGGCCCCTGCTCCTCCTCCACATCACAAAAAATGGAAAGCAGCGAGGATGAAAGGTGGGAAGTACATCAATGAAGCAGTTGTTGAGGTGGCTGGAAGGATTGTTTGTCTTGGGTTTATTAGTACCTCACTTATGACGTATTATATGATGCAGGATGACCTTACAGAGCAGAGCAGCCAAGGGACTTTCACTCAAAGTGGGAGGATGGACATCTTAGCAACGGCGATTGGAAAGCCAGATTACCTAGGCCACGTTCGAGGGGAGTCTAGGAAAATATTTTGGATGACCATCTTAACAGTCTACTGAAGCTCAGATTAAAGCAATCACTCCAAGCTAAGTTTGACGCTCAACGCCAGGTACAAAAACAGATGATGAAAAATCTGCGTGAGGAGATGAGAGCTGAGTTCGCAACTCTCCTGAAATCGGGGAAGCTGATTGATGAACTGAAGAATATCGATTCCCCTGTATTTCCCAGTAGCAGAGATAGGTATCATCCGCTTGAGACAGTAGTACTGGGTGACCTTTCCCCTAATTCCCCGGTAGAAGAGGTTAGAGAGGATTGTACTCTCTACCTTGATTAGCCAATACGTGCCGTTGCCTATGCTTATTTCTATAGGCAAGCTACTACGCACCATTCTATGCCAATTCCGGATAGCTTGTCTGGCGTATCGGTGACAGGTATTGAAGATGGTGAGGAAGGCTCCGATGTCCCAGTCCCTGATCGAGAGGTGCTCCATTTAGGCCAATATAAGGGTTGCTTCATTCTTTTTTTTTTCTACACCTACAACACCTCATAAGGTATAGACTACTCTGAATGGATTGAGATGAAGGGGTTTATTTGTACACCTACAAAATTAGAGAAGGGGTTTATTTGGCCCAGTGTGTTGCTTTGGGAGCCCCAGTTCTCTTTGTGGAAAGAAAGATGAGAGTCTTCAGGGTCGTATAGACTACTGTGAATGGATTGAGATGAAGGTGAAAGATGATTATTTGTTTCCCTGAATTGATAATATGTTAGATCAATTAAGTGGAGTTGAGATGTTATCTAAGGTGGATTCTAAGTCAGGCGACCATCAACTCCATTTTCGAGCAGGTAATATTGATAAAACAGCTTTTTGGACTATATACAGATATTGTCGAATTCTAGTAATGCCGTTTAGACAGGATTGATAATGCCCCTGTGGTTTATGGATTATACTTGTGAATTGTATGGATTGTGTTCCGGCAGTACCTGGATTGGTTTATCATAGTCTTTGATTGGTGATATATTGTTGTACTCCAAAACTTTAGAGAAACATGCCGGGCGTTTGTGAACTGTTTATATGGAATTTTTCCTGGATTGCTTTACCGCTGCCTAGGCTCATTTGAAATGATTTAATGGTTACATGGGATGAAAAATATGAGGTTGATATTTGGAAATTGATGGGGAGGCAAGCCTACCTAAACCTGGATGCTATTGAAATAGCAGGGAAAGGTCGCAGTGTTTCACATCAATTAAAATATGATATTTAGGATTTGATGAGGAGGCAAACCTACCTATACCTAGACATTGGGAAGGTTGTTGTGTCTCACATCAATTAAAAATCCAATCTCTGTAAACTGACAAGGAGGCAGGGCTACCTAGACCCTAACATTGATGGGGAAGGTCGCTATGTTTCATATCAATTGAAAATTGATGAGGAGATCGGTATACCTAGACCCAGATGTTAATAATCCTAAATCCAAAGTAGACGTGTATGGTCTACAGTAATGCTTGTGGGTATAGATTGGGAAGTGTGTTGGGACAATAGGGAGAAGGTTGCATATGCCTCACGTCAATTAAAGATGGGGGAGCCACTATTTGTGTGGAGCAATCATTGAACTGAGGCGATGGGGGAAATTGCTCAACGGCTATGATTATTGGACTATGTATTTGTAATTGATGCACCAGTGGTGCGCTAAGCCAGAAAACGGGGTAAGTGATTATGATGCTCATGAAAGAGCAGGGATTGCTCGATGATGGTAGGACAAGAGTTGCATGGCAAATTTGTGTGTGAGACCTGACGGATTTGGCACCACTTGAATTATAATTGTATGGAAAGGGAAATTTGAAAGGCTCAAAAGGATGTGCAATTTGCTCAGCCTGTGGAAACTCAATCGAGCCTTGAAGGAAATGGGAATATCATGAGATTCCTGAGGGAATAATAATGTGAGGAGATAAAGATTATATCCCTCCAAAGCCTACTATAAGGTAGTAATTGCTTGATGAGTACTTACTAAGGCTCATAAGAGTAGGTGCGCTATCCATCTAGGAATAAAGAAGAGATATTCTAAAGTGAAACAGCTATTGTAAGTGGCCTAGGATAAAAAGGAGACACCACTGAAGATGTGACAAGATGTCTCATCTGTCTGAGAGTGAGGCAGAGTAACAAAAGCCACCAGGGATGTTATGACCTTCGTTGATTACAGAATGGAAATGGGATAGTGTTGTAATTGATGGTGTTATGATGGAAATTAGTATGAAATTGCTAGAAAAGATTAATACTAGTGCCAGTTGGATAATCGTGGACTGATTGATGGAATTGGCATATTTCTGGCAATATACACAAAAATGGTCATTGAAGTATAATCCAGCCGACCAAAGTCATCCTGGCTCAGTGGCGATTGGGGCTGAGCTTGGTAGGGTGAACAGAGTTCGATCCCCCGCAGGACCGTTGGGAGGGGGCTGGAGCCTAAATAACCTAGAACTGTCCCCCACCCCTGGATTAGTCGGCCCAAAGGGTTGGATACCGGGTTAGTTAGGTCTCCCATTTCACCAAAAAAAAGTATAATCCAGCTGCTCAAAGATATAGTAAAAGCTTGGATGCTGGAGTTGAAAGGGAACTGGAATGAGTAATTGTCATTAGCTGACTGTGTTTATAGTAACAGCTATCCTTCCAGTGTCCAATAACGTTTTATAAGGCCTAATATGGTAGGAGATGTAAATCTCCGTTATGTTGAATAGCGCTTAAATTAGAAAGCGCAGTATAAAGTGTATTGGACTTATAAGTTACCGGTTGACTCTACCTCCAAGTTTAGGCATAATCATAATATCCTTCACCTTTCCCAGTTAGGAAAGGATAATCTGGATCTGATATATACCAGATATCAAAGGTAAGTAGAAAGGGATGATACCTGATGGAGATTATATGGGAAACTAAGGAAGATGTGAAGGTTGAATGGCATAATGAATTATATGAGGTATGTAAATTTCGAGGACAAAATTTATTTTAAGAGGGAGAGAAATGTACTATTTGCATATTCCGGTAATTGGAAATGAAGACTAAACCAATAGTCATGGGTTGAGTTAATGCCCATGGATATGGAAAAATAAAGGAAAATGCTTAGAGGAAGAAAGATCATAATTGATTAAGTCCCTAGTCTTGAGAATTGTGAGTAGAAAATGACTAAAGGGCAAAATGGTCATTTAGCCTAAATAGTAATGGTAAAATGGTCATTTTGAATAAAAAGACCTAGTATGCTAAATGTCATCAAATAATAAGGACATTTTGGTAATTTGGTCAAAAGTCAACAAAAAGTCAAAGTTGACAAAAAATGTCAAAGTCAACCAAGGTTAAGGTTGGAATTAAGAAAAAGTAGAAAAAGTGATGGCATTTTGGTGAATATGACAAAAGTAGAAAGGGTAGTGGCATTTTGGTAAATATGAGGAAAGTAAGACAAGGTAATGTCATTGTCATAATTAAAGGATTTTGGAGTTAAAGACGACTAAGAACTAATTATTTGAGGTAGTAGGAGTCCTCAAAGGCCGGAGACCTAAACTGAGAAAAGTTTAGTTGGGTCCTAAAATATTTTATAAAATTATTACCCAGTATCCAGTACGAGCAGTTTTGAAGTATGGAGATCAACAGTGCTCGAAAGCCCCAAAAAAGGATTTTTCTTAGAAAATTATTTATAGAAAATCTAGGAAGAATTTTGAGGAACAGAAAAGGGCTGGAATATCAGGGGAAAATATATAAATTTTCCATGCCCTTAAGTCAAATTAGCAGCCGGAAGTACATTTTATGGTGTTGCACGCAAATCGAGGAATCCTGACGAGTTACGAGAAAAACCCAAGGATGCTTTAGGCTAGTAAATGATGCCACCTAGGGAAAAAGGCCTAGGGAATGGCACCACAAGAGAGGGGAAGTCCTTGGAAAAGTAAAAAGATAGTTACCTGTATAAAGGGTACTTTACGGTAATGCGTGCCACCGGATCAAATAACTGGACAAGCAGAGGCCCAGTCAGACAACCAGATGCCTAGGGGAAGCCAAAAGTCACTTTTTCAGCAAGTAATGATGCTAGGACAAGTGGCACACTCTCCATCAAGTATTCTCAAACTTGGCCTCCAAGAATCATTTAGCACCACACAATATTTCAAGATACCAATTTAATTAGGAAATTCCCTCTCTCTTCCTTCATGGCTGTCCACTTCTCTCTCTCTCTCTTAGGTCTGAAAAATTCTCTCCCTTCTCTCTAGCCAAAAACACCATTCTTAAGCAAGAAAGAAGAGATCCAAGCTTCCATAACTCAAGGTAATGTATTCTAGCAACAAAGCTTCATCTTTTTCAAGCTTTGCAACCTTCTACTACCTTTCTCTTGCTTTGTTTTCTTGAATGAGCCTCTCTTTTGGAAGATGATGGCTAGGATTTCAAGAGTTAAAAATTGAAAATAGAAGGTTTTAAAGGTGGTAAATGGTTGTAAGTTCTTCCTTGAGTAGTAGATGGTAGCTTGTTGGTTGTTGATGGTTATTTTGGCTGTTGTAGAAATTATGGGAAGCTCAATATTATGGGAAGGTGCTGCCCAAATTCATTTGGCCTTAAGGGGAGATGTATTTGAGATTATCAATGTTATAAAAAGGGGTTTTGGAAGCAAGAAAACACATGGTTACATGAACAAAGTTTGAAAAACCCATTTTCCCTTTTTATTGCTGTTTTCAGCCAAGCCCAGAAAAAATAGAAGGGCTGTGTTTTTGAGTATTTTGATGGTTCCATTGGCTTCAAAATTATGTTTTGTGTAGGGTAAACTAAGAGATAGATTTTAGAAGCCTTAAGGGCTATAAAAACCAAGTCTTGAACTTGTAGGACTCTTGAAAACCTAAAGGGGGGTTTATTGCGTGTTTACAAGTTTTATGGCATCTTGATGGTTGTATGTTCATATGAATATTATGCCATGATCTTTAGGGATTTGAGACCCTCAAGAGAACACTTGAAAGGGATCCAAGAGAACTTTGGAGTTAAGTAAAAAGGGAAAGATAACCAAAGGTAGCAAGACTACTAATGTCCTCTTATGTTTATAAAAATGAGTTGTGAATGTTACATGAATTTTTGTGATGATTAACGTTGTTGATTTGTGTATGAAATGTGACTTTGTGCTATGGCCATATGCATTATTAAAGTATAGTTGATGTGTCACATGTTTTGATGATCATACACATGCTTTAAATTCATGTATGCACATTTACAATATTTTGATTATGTAGTTTTGCTATTGGGATTCCCAAATCTCATTCCCCACCAACCAACCATGCAAGTGGAAGCTCAAGCAAGGGTAAGGAAAAAGTTATAGATGAATGAAGAAGATGCTCTTGCTTGCATGTTTTGGTGTAAATATATGAGTTGCTATATTCTCCTTTAAGTTGTTGTG
>JANTPZ010138996.1:0-11747 GCA_025593235.1 Vachellia pachyceras
TTCACATTTCTATTTCTAATATAGATAAGAAATTAAGAATGGAACGCCCAAAGGTCAGCCTATCAAACCATGAAAATACCTGAGCTCCACCCCGACGAGTTAATATTTGATAATTCCGGGTTAAAATTGCCTTATAATATTCTTTCTGCTCGCTGCTTAATTCAACACGTAAAATGAGTTCCTTTTTAGGAGGTAATTCCTTCATGACGTCTTTCTTGACCCCTGCATTGAGCTCAAATATTTTAAATTCTGTTTCAGCATAACAAGTTGTTCATTAATCAACTACCAACTCCACAGCTTATAATAAGAACTGCAAACCAATGAAGCATTTGATCTCTCTCAGTACTGTATGGCAAACTAATAAATCTGCATCAAATCATCAGAACCTATAATAATCTAAACAAAACTAGCGGCCCATTAGTAACTAAAAATCAACAGTGTCCAGCTTAAGAAATTGTGGTGCGGAGATCCTCAGGTGTACATCATCTTCATAAATTGACTTTATGATAAAGAATTGTGTGCATGGCTTCCCTTTGGTGCTAAGCACATGGGGTATTTTCACAGGGTACTCCTTATATGGAAAAGAGATCTGACATCTCTTGTACTCTCTGAGGCTCTTGAGGGATTTTATTGTTGGTACAGACCAGTAGGAGAGGGGGGGAGGGGAGCTCAAATTCTTATTCCACGCCTCCACTGTTACACATCACATCTGTATATAAGGTTCTAACAGAGGAACCTTCTATTGCTAACAGAAATGACAAGCTGCTAACAGAATAAGAACAAAATAACCATGCTAACAAAATAACACAACACAAGTAGTAATGACACGTAATCGGAGAAACGTAATCACAAATAGAAATGACACGTAACAACTAACTGCACTTTTGGGAGTTTTTCTTGTATTTTCTGGTTCTGATTTGAGGATTTCTTAACCTCTAACCAGTATTAAGTCTATAATAATAATAAAAACCCATACAACTACCAATTTGGAGAGAGTGGCCTTCTGTATCAGAATAAAACCACTTCCTTAATTAAGTCCACTACCGATCATTCCAACAACTCCTGAGCATTCCCTTTTATGTTTTAGATATAAATTTATATATGCAATGCAATAGGACCTATGTAATCTACAAGGATTTAACCATTCTGTCCACAATAATTGCAGATACAATGAGTACCAAAAGCACATTACTACAGGATACACAAATTAAGTGGATGATTAATGTTTTGAAATATGAATCATGATCATAGTCCTAAATCTCAACAGCCAACCACCAGCATGATATTGAGTGAGAAGTTCAACCGTATTGTATAATCTAAATTAAACTTTAAAAATCATTCAACACTGAAATTTCAAGAAAAAAGAAAATATTCTCTCTTTTTTTTTATGGTAGGAAGGTTTGTTTATCTATATTCAAACATCTGATAACTTTAAAAATATATCAAAAAAGTTTCAAAAGCGTGATTGTTACCACCAGTAGGAAAATCAGGTTCAGCATAATTCAACCAATGAATAGGCAAAGGTCGTATAAAATCTAATAATAGAACTAGCATAAGAAATAACTCTGACTGTAAAGAAATCTACAATTCTAATGGCTAAGCTGTCGGCAGAATTTTTTTTATGTATATCTAACCCAACCCCTCATGTGAAAGCCATTTAGGCATGAAACCTGGAGAGAGCCTGGCCCCATAATATATTGTGCTGAATCATTCATTTAATTAGAGAATAATAGTAGCAATGATAGAACTCTCCCCTTTATGGTCATGAATCACGAAGGGTCTCAAGCCATGTCAAAAAACCAGCAAGGACAAGTGTTTTCATTTTAAAAGCCTTAAAATCAGCTAATGCAACAATAAAAGTATTAAAAATAATCCACACAAGCACATGAAATGGAGCTAGGTCGATTTCTTAAAGTTTAAGATGCATACTTCTAAGAAGATGAGGGGCCAACATTTTGTGAAGCCTTGAAATCTGCTCCTCTTGATTGATATCTTTGAACTCTTCCTGAAATTCCTCTAAACTTCCAAACTACCAGCAGCCAAATAGAAAGTTTGTAAGATACTCTTGATATTCAAGAGTTGATTCAATAACAAAAACTCATCTGTTCAAGGTAATATTGCCATACTAACCTTCCCAGCATCAAGGAAGTGCATAAGCATAAAAAGTTCATCCAAGTTGTTCTGAAATACACCAGACAACAAGACAGTTAATTGATGCTAAAAAATTAGGACATAATAGCACATTAAACAAGTTATGGGGCATTGGCGGAATCTAAACTAAACCTGCAGAGGTGTCCCAGTCAACAGCACACGATGTCTGCTAGAATATTGCTTCAATGAAGAAAATAATTTTGAATCCTTATTTTTGAGACGGTGACCTTCATCAACTATCTATAGATAAAGATATCAAAACATTAGCAGAATGTAGAAAACACAACTAGGATCAGAAGGTAAATCATGGTGGAAACTAATTTTTCCAGTTCCAACATTAGAATGGCAAATAGAATGTTACCATGCACTCCCACTTTATAGGTTTCAATGATGCTGTGTCAAGGTTGATCATCTCATATGATGTCAACAGGACATCAAATTTGATTCTATCTTGCTTGCTTTCACTAACTATTTGACCGGATTTCTTTTTTTTTAACTTCTGGCTCTTTGGGAAGTAAAATTCATACTCACGAATAACAGCACGGGCTTGAGAAGATCCAACATACATAACCTACAGAAACAAGCATGCAATCAAAGAAAAGAATGATTTTCTGTGACAATATAACATTCAGATTCCATATACATACAACATTCATTTGTGGTGCCCATGTTGCAAATTCACGTTCCCAGTTTCGCAGTGTTGAAAGTGGAGCAACCACCAAATGTGGAGAAATGTTCTCCTCAAAAAGAGATGCCAAGAAAGCAATACTCTGTATGGTTTTGCCTGCAGTCAAAAATTTCAGTCATCGAAGTGCAACAGCAAATCCCACTAAACACTCCAATGGGGGAAGTGAGACAAGCAATAAAAGGAGAAAATAGACAAAAGGTGGACAAAATAGTAACAGAGACTAAGTACCAAGTCCCATTTCATCAGCGAGTATAACATGAGTTTGCTTAGACCATGAGAAACGTAAAAAGTTTAACCCTTCAAGCTGATATGGATGTAGTGTACCTTCATACGCATGAAAAAGGAAATCATGTGATCATCACACTACAAATATGCGAAAATAATTATAAAGCACATCATTATCATGAGAGGTTTGTCATGATAGCATACCCCCTGAATGAAATTCAGGGCTACGTTCATACTGATGGAATTCTTTATGATGTTTCATCAACTCTGCACCATCCTTGACGCTGCCTTTTTGCTTATTAGAAGTAACAAGTTTCCTAGACCTAGACTGAAATCTGTTGAATCTTTCAATTTCTGCCTGAAACTCAGAAATATCAGACTCGAATTCCCAATAGCATTCATCATATGAAAGCTCCCTCCATTTCACAAGATATTCCTTCTCATCATCACCCCTGAAACATTTAAATAGAACCTTTGATGAAAACATAAGCATTCAATAACTTTTATAAAGAAGAAATCACAACAAATCATAAGCATTATAATAACCTAAATACTGTCAAAACAAAACAGCTATAATGTATAATTTGGAAAACTTTCAAAACTATTAGATGAAACATTGTACAAGATATAATATGAAGCATCACCATTATCTCAAAAATCTCACATAAATGGAAATTTCATTAGGTTCCCCTCAATTTTTTTGACGAAAGGTGAGGCTAGTTGACAAATAAGAAAATTATTAATGCAGTAGAGGAAAAGAAACATAGTGTGTGTTTGGGAATCCGTTGGAAAAAGAAGTTTACAGATTCCGAAATGATTTTACGGATTTCAAGATGCTTTTACGGAAATCGAGATGCTTTTTATCTTAGCTTGCGTGCACCGTTGGCAAAAAGTTTTCCCAAACATGCAAATAGTGCAGTAGAGGACAAAAAACATAAATCACAAATAGAACTGTCATATATTGAGCATATGCAGAAGGGAGACGATAGGGCTCTAAAAAATTTAACCTGCAAGCAATAATCCGATCAATAGTGGTCCATTCAGGTCGAATGGCAACAAAGTCTTCATCAGAAGTATTGAATGATGACATTTGACGATGGAAGTTATTTACTTTTGTCTTTAGGCGAGGATGTATCTTGAAAGCTTTCAGAAACTCCTTTTCTGGCACCCTAAGTTAAAAAGAACAGTATCTAGTAAATATACAATACCCAGAATGATGCACAGATTCAGAGCAAATTGAATGCCCTTCAAAATCAGGCTTCTAAAGCAAAATAGAAATATAATTAAACTCACTGTAAACTATGAGTGAGAAATGGGACGCAAAATATAACAAGCATTACAGGAGTTCAGATGATTTCTAAAATGTAAAACACAAAACACTATCTAAGACTTGAAAGAGATGAGTTCCAACAAATTTACCATGTGCAATGGAGATATGATAGTCCCTTCCACTTAACAAGATATTGTTTTACAAAAATTTGTTTTGACCCCAGTTTTGTGGAATCACTGTCGTCAGCTACAGTAGGGCGCATCTCACAGTCTAATATCTTATCGATATCATTAAGTGGGCTAACCTGCACACAAACGAGCATTATAACTCTAGGCTTCCACCAAAGTGGAACATATATTATAGATACTGCTGGTATGGGTATTGAACTTAAGACTCACACATTCAGGGCACCTCCAGTTGTCTGGAACAGGAGCTTTAAGTGGTGGAAGTAAACACCTAGGATGATACGCATAAGTGCATGTTTCACAGTTCAAAAGATCTCCATTTTCTCCACAAACTTGACAACAATTTTCTTTCTGTAGTTATGGGACGTCAACATCGAAACAAGGTGGGAAAGGTTATTTACAATCCAAATCAAAAATACCAAAAAAAGAAAAGAAAAGATTCTACCATAAACAAGGAAAATCACCAAAAGTTTAAGTGAAAGAAGTGGTGAAATGTTTCAACCCTCCAAAAATTAGGGAAGAGGCTCATAAATGGTTCTGTAATTAGCCCTGACAAGCTAGCTTCACCCAAATGTTCTTTCAGCTTAAAATGTGGACTAGTCTCTGCCCTATCTGGTGCTTAAGTATAATTAATAAGGGGATTGGGGCAGCAAGAATCAAACTCCTGATCGATTGGTCAGGAAGAATCTGGTATCCCGTCAATAACCACAGGGAAGTAAAAGCATTTTCTCTGCGGTAATGTAGATTCAGTGATCCACTAAGCACTGCAATATTTCTACGAAGTAAACAGCATTCTAGATGGAAGTGAACAAATTAACAATCATCTGACTTGAATGAGAAGTGTTGAAATGAAAAAGAAAAACTCAATAAATATACCGTATCACTTCTGACTATCCTCTCGAACGTTTCCTGAGTTGACTCGTGTTTTCCGGGCAAAATATCAGCTTCGTCGTCTGATTCACCAATGCTGTAGATGGGCTTGCGATCTGTTCTTAATCGAAGCCTCTCAACCAGACTACTCATGGTCTGCAAGAGGAGAAGAAAATCTAAAGTGAGCAAGAAGACTTTGTAAATCTTAACGACTAACACCCCACTCATAAGCCATAATTGTCCAGTACTCGTCCAGCATTTTCAGAAAAGACGATGCAGAAATTTGAAAGCTGATCGGCTGTTTAGAGTAGCATTAATCATCAGACTGAAGTACGCTTCAGAATTTAGAGTGGCACGTACCGCAGCGTGCAAAAATTGCCAGTCGCCGCCGGATCTTCGCGGCAGGGTTCCCGGAATTCGCTGGAATAGGGACAATATCAAATTAAAAATTGGTGGTCGGGGGAGAAATAGGTGGAATGCTAACTTTACCTCCAAAAACCAATTTATTGACCGGATCAATATATTATTGTGCGGGTGTTCGCGCGTGAATTTACTAAAATGCAGATTAAATTATACTTTTATTGACCGTCTCTGACTATTGTAACTTTAAGAACTTAATATAATTTTTATATGATGTAATTATTATTAATGCTGTTATTGTTATTAATATATCAATATGCATAATAAAGAGACTTATTTACGAAGAGTGTTTGTTGAGATAGGGTATTTATTTTTGAGGAATTTATCACTAATGAAGGGCTTGTTCGGTAAGTCCGCTAGGAGAACGGATACAGATTCCGAAATAAATATGTGAGAGGAATTTTGTCTCGGTAAGCGTAGGAATAACTTTTGGATGCCCGTTAATAAGCCTGAAGTGTATTGGGAAAAAGGCAATGTGCTTGTTTGGTAAAGTTTATATACTCCCCAAAAGCACGTTTAACAGTATTTTTTTGTAAAACAAAATAATTTCTTCCACATATTTAGTATACTCACTTTAAGGATGAAGTTTGATGGTGTGTTTGGGAATTCCGTTGGAAAAATGATCATAGATTCCAAAGTAAATATGTGATAGAAGTTTTATCTCGACTTACGTGAGAATGACTTTTGGGAGGCAACAACCTCCCCAAACAAGCCCTAATATTATGTTGTGTTAACTCTACCCCTATTCATTCTTGTTTAAATTTGATGAAGCCCATTAAATTAGTCAAATCAACCTATAGTGCCCGTTTAAAAACGCGATAGAGAAGTACTTTTACCCAAGTCGAGGTAAATATGTAAACGAGGTTATCTCGTTTTACAGAAATATTGTTAAACGTGCATTAGATTTTGGAAACATTGTTCCAAACAAGCTCATGATCGAACCCTTTACCAATGAACCATTTTTGCATGCCGCCGCTCCACCAATTTCCTGCATCACGAAACACAGTTTTGGTTTAGTCAGATCATCATGCGTGAAACTTCTGAACTGGGTTGGAGAATTCCAATCTGATGCAATCCTCGTTCTGTTTTGCCAGGCAAACCAAAATCACATTCATCCATTCATGAAACACTTGAATCTACACACCTTCGATGATTAAAATAAAAGAAAACGCTATCGTCAATCCATGCAGTGTCGCATCTAACATCAATAAGGTTAAATGCCCAGCTTTTTTTACCATCCAGTCCAGTTTTTAAAAAAAAACTTTATTTGCATGTAAGTTTTTTTTGTTCCCATCCAGTTCTCAGGGCTTCGCCCGACTAATCCGAACCCGACCCACTTTATGCATCTAGAAATGGTAGATAAGTCTTCAAACAGTAGCTATTGCATACACAGCAACGCGAACTAGAGATCTTGCATATAAGGTTTTGAAGTGAAGGATCTTAACTTAAAATTTTACCTAAAGGCCCACATGCTATTCGGACAGAGAGTGAGCATCGCAATCCCTCCAAAGTTCAAGCACAAAATCGAGATGATCCTCTGATAATCCCTCAAAGCACTTGGTGAAGGTGAATCAAATAGGTGAAGCATAATCTACCAACACCATGCCCACGTGATCCACCGAACCATTACCCCCATATCTATTTAATTCAATGGTACTGTCAGTTGCTGTTTACAACAAAATTAACTTTTCAACTGACAATTTCTTCTATTTTGATTTAAACGTCGATTTAAAAAACGGTGGTGAAGTATTTTTATGATTTACAGGATAAATATGTGAAGAATATTATCTCATTTTACAAAAAATAATGTTAAACGCACGTTTGAGGTATCCAAACGCTTTCTCAAACATTGTCTAAATGGTCTAATGATATTCTCGTGTTTAAGATCTTTTCCTAATCCCTTAATTATAAATATAAAAGGTACATCTGATGTGCGATGCACCGTATATATTGCATCCTTCACTATCCCTATTCAAGTTACACTTTACTTCAAACTCTTGTACCACGTGCCAACAGAATGTATTGAATATCAAACAACTAGCATTTAATTTAATTCGGATATTTTCAATCAAATCAAATACAAAGAGGTGTGATATTTAAATTTTTAATAACATTATAGTTTGTAGGGTTGATTTTAGGGTAAATTAACAAATTTAGCAATGGAATTATTGATATTGAGCAACTAGCACAATTAAATTCTCAAGGATAAAACTTTAGCAATAATCAACTAATAAAAATGTAAATTTAACAATAATCAACTATTAAGGATGTAAATTTAATATCACAGTTAATCGTCCCACTTTGGTTTCATTTTTTTAGATGTTAATAACTTCTTAGTTTTTTAAAATAAAAATTAAAAAGAGTCAAACTGATTGAACTGTTTACGGTTTGGACTATTTGACCGGTTTAACACCGGTTCAATCAGTTTAAACCGATCCCCAATGCAATGGTTCAATCGGATCAGATCAAGGATTCGATTTTTTGTACATGGAATAAAACTCCAGTAACATATTTATCCCATAAACCTAAATCAAACCCAGTACAATCACAACCATACCATGATTCTGCAAGTTTATAATTACAGATTTCTTCAAAACGATAACCATGGAGCATGACTAGGGTCCTCAAATAAGCACCAGGAGCGAGGGTGATCGCGAAAAATGGCTGCAGCCTTGAGTAATCACCATAATAATAAGTTATTATTGAAATACTAACTGAAGTGATTTACAAAGAACCCGAGCTACAAAACCACCAAGGTTTCAGCGGCAGATCAAGCAAAGACGAAATGTTACAAGAAAACGACGACCTTTTTTGGCAGAAGTGTACACAAACTAAAAGCTCACACTTGTTACTCCACAACCAATTATAGCTTCGTTTGGGGTTCCGTTAGGAATCCCGTTTTGACCCCCAAAACCCATTCTCACGCAAGCCGAGACAAAATTCCTCTCACATAAAGTACCTAGGAATCTGTATCCGTTTTCTCAACGGGTTTCCAAACGAAGCCTATATTGTTTCAATTAGCCTGTCCATTTTCGACACCTAAACCATACAAGACACCAGAATACTTCTCTGTGGAGCCATTGAAGAACACATCCCTTAGCTTTCTAAATGTACAAGCAGTGAGTAAGCTATCGGACCCGGCTTGATGGCAAGCGCCGATCCTCTCAACTTCCAACAATTCTGCAAGTTTGTTCAATCCACCATGGAGGTTGTTGCAGAACTTCATCAGATGCTTGATATCATACACCGTAGGGAAGTACACGTTGATCAAAGTAAAGAATCCCGACTGTGTATCAGGCAAGCTACGGCAGGTCAATAACTTAATGAGGTAACCAAAATCGTACCCGCTGTGAAATGTGACCCAATGGACTTCATTGTTCAACACCACCCCTGAAGACATCAGAAGCTCCCCAAATCGGTTCACGTCAATGCCCTTCTCATTATTCTTTTTAAAATCAATTCCACATTGGCGCAGCAGTTCAACTGAATCACTCGCAAAGATGTCTTCAGTAACGTTAAACTCGCGAAAGTTAAATTGCCAAATGCAACACTTGTCAGTGCCGCAAGTAGGAAGATTTCCATGGTCATCGGAGAAGGTGAGTCCCAATTGGATCAACTTCAACACATCAACGTTGTCCTTCAGGGTTTGATAGTTATACTCATTGATGTTTTTAAAATTACCAACCGGGCGAAGAACCACTCCCGGGAACTCCGTGTCCATGGCGATGTAATTATATTCGTCAACAATTTCACGGATCAATGCAAACTCTTCTTCAAGGTTGTCCTTCCATACCTCCCTGACTTGAACCGAATCGCCTTTCTGCAGTATTGACATTTCCGACACACAAATCCAAGCACCAGAGCGGAAAATGCAATCAAACCCAGATCTGCGAAAAGACGTCTAAACGTTCAAATCTAAAGTAGATTTCAAACCGATCTCCGTCACAGACAACAAAAAATCTTCAAGCATATGGAAACCAGGAACCTGAAGCAGATTTCGGAGAATAAAGCTTCGAATCACAGAGTAGTCTTCGAGATTCGGCTAGATCTGCATAAAGCGCAGTAAAATGAATCAACAGCAAACGAGGGGTAAAGATTTCAAGCCGAAGTATAGTTTTAGTAAGAGCCCTAAGGCAAGAGCAGGTGCAAAGTGAGAAATCTGACCTTAAACTGGAGGAATAAAGGCCTAGATTTCACAGATCTCACACCTAGAATGGAAAATTATGCTTGGCAAAAGAAAAAAAATCGGAGTATTGACTGGAAACAGGAGGGAACGAAAAAGGCCTGGGCGTGGTGCTCTGTATTACCAATACCAACCACAAGGGCCAGGGCGGCTAGTCGACTGACAAAGTCTTGCCCTGACGTAATACCAGTCGTTCGATTCTGACCATGCCACCTCCTTGTAGAATGGCCTCATATTGGAATGCCAGTTCCAAATTTAAGCCCAATTCTGCACTTAAAATCAATTAAAAGGATATTTTTATATGGGTTGAAATAAAATTTACACCATATATATATATATAAATATAGTTTATATTATGTAAAATCACTTAAAAATTAATCCAAACACGCTCTAAGCCTTCTCTAAGAAAGGGAGAGTCACTAAAAAATAATCAAATTACAAAATTTTCTATTTAAGGCTAAGAACTAAACTAGTACGAGTCCAATACTCTAAAATATTTTTTCATGCCTTAACAAATTGGATGCTAAAACTTAAAGGCGTAACAAATATTTTAAAATGTTGGATGCATCACATAACACTTTAGCATCTCATTATATATACACTGAAAAAAAATGTTTATGGATTCTAAATGAATTTGAACCCATTATAGATATGCTACATAAAGACCGATGCTGAATATAAGTTGCCTTCTCATATGATTTTCAAGTACCTTTTAGTCAATAAGTTTTGTAAAGAGAGGATTTTCAGCAATTTTGTTTAAAAAAAGGTCTACGCCCAATCAGGGATTGCAAATTTCTTTAAAAAAATTGGCAAAAAAAAAAAACATGCAGCAGTTCATCATTTCTTGGGTTAGTTCTTATGACTAAGCTAGAAATTAGTATAAACAAGCATGAGCGAGTGAAGAGAAATATTTAGGTACTCAGGTTATCATATCATTCACACCCTGTTCAACGAAGAGAATTTTTCCATCGCTTAAACCTAAATTGAGTATAAGGTTAGAAAGAAGCGTAGGATTATTTTCTTGATCCTCTTAATGAAGCTAATAAAATACTACAGCATTGGTATTACTGAGTAGTGAAAAATCCTAAGATTTACCGTGCTTGCTTGTATAATATTTATTAATTATTGATTATTATATTAGGGGTGCATTGAATGGAAGAAGTGTTGAGGACCTGTTCCTTTTTTTTTAAAACAAAGGAAGACATTAATAATGGTTATTTAATGGGGTTCTAATCAATGACTAAGTCTGGCATCAAGGGAAGGGGACGTGGAGCAACAATGGCATTGAGTGTGAAATATACGTTTTTGGGAGAAAAGTGCAACCACTTGCGTCCCCACTGCATTCAGTAACTTGCTGTCACACCCTGAAAATTTGAGGTGACCGGCACGGACTATGAGAGAACTCACACTCCGAAAACCCTTAATAGAAGATATATACTATTCGCCAAAATGATAAGTAACACAATGAACATTCTCGTTTCTAAGTTTTTTTTTTTAGTCACGTGTCATTCACATTACGATCATTGTAGAAATTTCGGCATAGTCTCCTCTATAAGACAGACTTCCCGAAAGTTCTACAATAATCTGAAATTCAAGCAACATTTGGAGCAACGCTCCACCAGAATATTTACATATTTTCCAAAATATATAGAAGTCACCTAGGTGCTACCTATAGCTTACGTGGAGCATCTAACCTTCAAAATTACATAACCAAAAGTTTAAATATATACACACCAAACGACAGAAATGAAGCAA
>JANTPZ010138998.1:0-28727 GCA_025593235.1 Vachellia pachyceras
AAAGAAAGAAAAAGTAGGAAAGAGGAAAGAGAAAGAAGGAAAAGTAGGAAAGAGGAAAGAGAAAGAAGGAAAAAAGTAAGAAAGAGGAAAAAGTATGAAAGAGAAAACTTAGATTTTAAGACCTAGATTTCAAACTGAGATTTTGTAATCAAAATAGTTTTTCAAAAAAATTTTTGTACTTGGACAAAACCTAGGTTTTGGGTCAAAACCTTAATTTTGAAACTAAACCTAAATTTCACAGCTAACTTCCAAACAAGCCCTTAACAGGGCCAGCTTGTTGGACTCAACCCATTTTTCTGGACGACTTTCATCCTATATAGATATATGTATGTGACAGGTACGCGTTGGATATATATATATATAGATTATAAGGAAGGACCTGCATGTTTAGAGTTCTGAGAGAAAAGTGTGGCGCAGGTTTTGAATCTCTGATAGCAGAGAAGGTTGCTGTCGCAGGAGATGCTTCTCTTCCAAATTTGGGGATTAAAAAATGCAATTCTTGAAAAGATGTGGGAAGAAATTGACGTTATTGCCAACTTTGCTGCAAATACCAATTTTGATGAAAGGTAATGCGACCATGCGAACAGAAGGAGACTTTCATTCCTTTTTTTTGTTTAATTAGATAATGAATAACGAATGAAAAATAAGTTATCATTCTCTTCTCAAAAAGTTAAAAATTCCTTATTATTGTTATTATTATTACTACCACTATGTTAAACAATATTAAATATTGTTTATTATTTTACCATTCGGAATTCATAATTTCACATATATATATATATGCACTTGTAAGTATTGATTTTTTTAAAACAATTATCTTTTAAAATAATAGACAAATAGTGCATTAATTCAAGGAAATCTATAAAAGTATACAAAGCACACAAACAACAGAGACCCCATTCATTCATGTACCTTTTACAACTTGTTGAAGATTGTTCCGTTTTGTTTAGTTACATTTTGCTTCGTAATTTATAACCTTTAAGAGTATGCAATTGAGTTGCCCTAGGATCCAGGCTTTTCTTTACTTATCAACTGGTGCGCGCGCGCTTGACACTTCTAAAAAAAGTGATTTAGCGACGGAAAAATCCATCGCTAAATGGCTATTTTTCATAAGAAAATTTACATTTAACGACAAAAATATTAGCGACCCTCGTTTTAATGATAGAAAATAGCCATTTAGCGACGGATTTTCCATCGCTAAATGGTATTTTTCTGGTAGTGTAATCATACAAGCTCTCATATAACTGAGTTCGCATGTTCTCAAGAACTTTGATGTGCTAGCTTTAAATGGACTTCATATATAGCCCAACTTGGGGTCTCAAATACAGCTATAAGGGCTTAACTGCTGCTACTGATTTCATCAACTTTTGTTTGTGGAGAGCCTAATAAGGAAGGAGAAGTGATAAAAGAGGAATCCTTTCGGATGGGTCAGACCCTAAACGGGGCCTCAAAAGAATTAGACGTTCACTCAGAAAAGAGTTTGATGCAAACAACAATTGAACAACTCACATCAGAATATACTGACAACCACATGGCTCAATCTTGGAATTCAGAGGTTAGCTCAATCTCACATGAATCCATCTTGCTTAATCTACATATAAATATATACACCCTCTGGTTATAAACTTAAGACCATTTAGGCAGGAGCTAGTATATGTTTTTCTCTATTCTATTTTTTTTTTTTTGAGTAGATTCTATATCTTTCACATTAGAGAAAAAAATTCATCTTGTTTAATTTGTTGTACTACGAATTGCTTGACGCACAAAAAAAAGGGCAAACTTGTATGGATGGCCAAACACTTTATGTATTCACAAAAGCTATGGGAGAGATGTTGGTGTCACATTACAAGAATGTGATTACCTAATTATTATTCGGCCCCCATGATCACAAGTACCTACAAGGAACCCTTCCCCGGTTGGATTGAAGGTTTGAGGTATTTATCTATTCATTTTAAATCTCACAAAACACTCCAAATACACTCTTGGTGCTATAATATATATATATATATACTCGGCTCGTCGGAATCACAAGTACCTACTTTGATTCAAAAGGCTCCCGACTTTCTCTCCAGTATCGGCAACCGTAATCATTTGTCACTCTGATTACTTCATCTATAAACCTTTTTTAATTCAATAGCGTTACGCTCTGAAAAAAGTAAAGGATATGCTTGAATTTTAGAAGCCGTAGCTTCCCGCCTCCTTCCTAGGGTAAAGGAAAAGTCGAATGCTTTCTTGGCCATCCCCAGACGATTTTAGATGTGGTAAGTTTGATCGTTTTTTGATTATTTATATGTAAAAGAAGTTGAGAGGGTTCCACTTTCATGTAAGGAAAAATTATACAAAAAATATTAATACCCATCAAAATTCTAATTAAAGTGAAAATTATTTTTTTTTGGGTAAGTTATCAACCGTGAAGTGATAATTATTTTTTAGAAAGAATGTGCACATACAATTCCTAAGTGACATAAATTCTGGAACAAAGAAAATGCATATAATGAGACATACAAATGTGGCTTTTTTCCTTTTTAATTTTCACCTAGAAGCTTGTTTAGAATTTGTCTGTTGTAGTGAAATTCCCAGTAAGACGGATATATGATAATATTGTGCAGATACCAGCGGATATGGTGACAAACTGTATTCTGGCGGCGATGGCAATTCAGTCAAATAATATATACCATGTTAGCTCCTCATTAAGAAATCCTCTCACATTGTCTTGTGTTCGTCATCTCTCTTATCTTTATTTCAAAAATAAACTTTTGACTGACAAAAGTGGAAAGCCAATAATCATATCCAAGGGAGTTTTCTTGCATTGTAAGTATGGCTAGTTTCAATGCCTATATGATGATCCGATATGTGCTTCCACTCAAGGTAATATATATATATATATATAATTGAGGGTGTTAATTAATTAATTCGTTAGTTAAACTTCTTGTAGCGTCACGTGTTTTATTATTATACTATTTTTTTTTGTGCATGATTTGGTAACTGTGAAAGGTATTATATCAGGTGAACCAAGTTTTCTGCCAGATCTTCCGGGATTTTTATAATCGAGATGATACAAGAGTCAAAATGGTTATACGAATGGTTCAACTCTACAAACCTTATGTATTTTTCTAGGCATCGTTTGTTTCTTATTATTAACTTCTCCTCTGTATGTTCATTCTAAATTTTACCCACTTATTTGAAAAAGTGGCTAACTTCGATCGAATGAATGTTTTTTTTTTTTTGCCAATGATCGAATGAATGTTTTAATGTAACAGCTTTGATGATACCAACACAGAAGAGTTACGAGAAAGATCAAAGATTCTAAAGGGTGTTGGATTTGACTTAGAGTTTGATCCCAAGAGCATAGATTGCAGAGATTATTTGATGAATGTTACATTCCTGGCCTCGTCAATTACCCAATTAATTCATCTCCTGAACTGCCCAAATAAATATTGATGACGCTGAACAAAAATAAAACCAATTAATGATATATAGTGTATCATACGTGTCTTGTCAAAAATGATATATTATATGAACTCATTATTAACTACTATGAATCCCAAAGATGTGATCTAGACTCGCAAGTGAATTAAGTGGAGAACTTGCCCTCGTTATTTAGTATATGTCTCAACTGTTAAATTTTGCTTCTTCAGGCTTGTTCAACAATTAAGTGGTGTGAGCGAATTATGAAACTTATTCCACAATTAAGTCCTTATATAGTTTCATACACAATTTTATATTCTTATTAAAAGCCAACAATATTATTCCACAATGATTTAATACAATATTTGGTCCCTTGAATTTATCATTACTCTGGTTTTACTTTCCCACAATTTTCAGATTATAAGAAAACCAAATGACAATTCCTTGTAATTGGCTAATCTTTTAGAATGTTTGTAGTAATCATTAATAAGTTGTTGGGTTAATAAAAGAAATGAGACGGGTATGGCGAGCGTGGCTTGGATTAACAAATCGTGTGTTTTGTTGAATCGGATGTTGCAAAGGACGTTGTTCATTCGATCTGCCCACTAGACATATATGTATATTAACTGATGTGTAATATATACACTAGTAGATATTATTAATTAATTAACTAACTTCTTAACCATATACAGAATCAAGTTAAATTATTCATATATACGGCCCATCAATTACTAAAGGGACCGGAATTTCGGTGTATTAACTATAAATAATGTAAAAAATTAAGATGGTGGAGCCAAGGGAAAGAGAGCGTGCAGATTGAATAATCTCTCCCTCCCCCGCACTGGAATTGGTATATCATTTGTATCTTCACAAAGAGAAACAAGAAGCCTCTCTGCTTCTTGAAAATGGAGCTGGTCATTGATTTGTTCGCCTTGTAGCTTACCGTAAGCGTACGGGTCGTAAGTAGTATAAAAATATCGTTCCCACGGGGACTAATGCATAAACGAGATAATCAATGCAATTATGTGATTAATTAGGTTGAGTGAATCAATCGAGATTTATCATATTCGATAAAAGAAATAGCAATTTTAATTCAACGATGAGAGATGCCTAGGATTATTTTTCACCAATGCAATTCATGAGATTTAAATGCATACAACTCTATTAGTGATTAAATGACATAATATGTTTGTCTAAGGTTCAAAAAGCAATTGATTAAGCTCTCTCAAGTCATAACCAAATTAATATCCCCCTTTCACATGCACAATCTCTTGCTGCAGTTAAAAGAAAATACTCATTAAGCAACAACCTTAATATGACAATGCTAGGTTAATAACTATATCTCTATGTTACTAACAAACCATCCATTTGATTATTTAAACTTCAAGTCTCGCATAATTTTATCTAAGTCCTACAATTAAATTAACTTTCTCAAGCTTAATTCAATTGAACAAATTAATCAATCTAAGTGATGGCCAATCAATTAGAAGCATTAAATACAAGATAAAATTAACATATAATTGTCACTAATCACCAAAGAGTGTATTACCCAATCTCAATCCATGCAACGGTTCAAAATAATCCTAGAGCAAATGATTTAGCCACTAAACATTTTAGCACAAGAGCAAAGCATTTAGGAATTTAAACCAAAGAGAGGATAAAGGAAATTAGGAAAAAGGAGCAGCCAAACGTGGTCTTAATCTTGGTCTCGCAGACTCACGCATACGCACACACGTTCAGCTTTCTCGTTCCAGCGGCAGCTCTCCTCTCTCGTCTCTTTCAGCTTTCTCAAGCACAGATGAGTGACGATGCAGCAGCTCCCACAGCACAGCTCCTCTGGTTCTCCTCTTCAGCTCCAGCTCTCGCCACGGCCAACGCAAAACCAGCAGCTCCCCCGCGCAGAAGAAGGCTTCTCCTTCAGAAAACTGTTCCAACGTCCAGCGTCCGTGCCTCTCCTCAGCGTTGAAAAACTGTTCTCTCTCGTCGAAACTATTCTCCTTGATCCGTGCGTGTGTGCCGTTAGCGTGAATAATGGGAATAATCGCCCTTTTTTCTGCTGTGCTTCGATGGGAAATAATCATGTTGGCGGCGTGAGTGTGTTGAGGAATTGAATAGGGCTTACGTGGCGTGAAGATCTCCTGGTGCGTGAATTTCTTTTGTTGAGGAATTCTCCAAGGAATCAATTCCCTTTGCTATTTTGTCTTCTAGTGGCGTAATGGTGGCTGGTGCTTCTTTTTTATTCAAACGGCGTTCTCTGATGCTTGTCTCGTGTGGCTGCAAACGTTAACATGCTAATAGATAATATAATAATACTGATAATAAGAAATAACCAAATAATAAAAATCAAAATATTTTATCATTTCCTTTAATCCTAAATATTTCTAAAATTATTATATTTGCCATAAAATCCCTAAATCATATGATAATTCCAAATCTTATCAAAATCACTCAAAAACCTTTTTATTTTGGATTAATAACTCCCCAAATGTATTAAAATATATCTCAAATTATATTAAAATTGGGGAGTTATCACAAGTGAATCACAGTTTCTCAGGGGAAAGACCATATTGGTGACCGGTGCAACAGGCTTCCTAGCAAAAGGTTTCATCTATTATATGTGTGTGTGTATTCCGTCATTAAATTTCTGTATACATACATATAATAATTAATTAATCACTATTCGGTTATTAACAAACTCATTTGAACTGTCATAGTATTTGTGGAGAAGTTATTAAGGATTCAGTCAGATTTGAAGAAAGTGTATCTTCTTCTCAGAGCTTCTGACGCTGAGGCAGCCACACAACGCATGCATGATGAGGTATGTATGAATGTGTGTAAATTGATCTTTAAGTTTCTTTTGGTCTTGCAGTATTACATGCAGAAAGCTTGCTAAATAATTTACTTGTTGATAAACTATAAACGTACACACACATACAGATCTGATAAAAACTGCAAGCGTTGGCTATTTATAGATTATAAGGAAGGACCTGTTTAGAGTTCTGCGAGAAAAGTGGAGTGCAGATTTTGAATCTTTGATAGCAGAGAAGGTAGTTGCTATTGCTGGTGATGTTTCTCTTCCAAATTTGGGGATTAAAAATGCAATTCTTGAAAAGCTATGGGAAGAGATAGACGTTATTGCTAACTTAGCTGCAAATACCAATTTTGATGAAAGGTATATACATGTTACTATCTCCTACCTCCAACATAAGAGCTATACAAAAGATTCAGTTTAGTGATAAATATAAAACCTCGATGTATTTTTCTTTCTAAATTTATAATTTTTTCCAAATATCATCCCTTACACATAATAAATAGATTTTCATGAGGGAAACCAACGCATATTTAGATGGTCATGTATTAAATGCGACCATGTAACCTTGAGGGAAACTTTTCATTCTCTCATTGTGTTGTTATTAGACAGTGAATAAGGAATGAAAAACGAGTTATCTATCATTTTTTATTACTGCCTCTACAGTAAACTAAAACTAAGTGAGACCCATAGAAACTGTGTGGAGGTACTCAATTTTGATGATAATTAAGGTAATTGATGCAGATATGACACCGCTATGGAGATTAACACAATGGGAGCTTTACATGCATTAAACTTTGCCAAGAGTTGCCCCAGGATCCATGCTTTACTTCACGTATCAACTGGTATGTGTATATATATATGCATGCTTAATCATACAAGCTCTCATTATAAATGAGTTTGAATCTTCTCAAAAACTTGGATGTGCTAGCTTTAATGGACTTCATATATAGCCCAACTTGGGGTCTCAAATATACAAGGGCCTAACTGCCACTATTGATTTCATCAGCTTATGTTTGTGGAGAGCCTAAGGAAGGAGAAGTGATAATAGAGGAACCCTTTAGGATGGGTCAGACCCTAAACGGGGCCTCAAAAGAGTTAGACGTTCACTCAGAAAAGACTTTGATGCAAACAACAATTGAACAGCTCACATCAGAATACACTGACAACCACATGGCTATTACGTCTGCAATGAAAGATCTTGGAATCAAGAGGTTAGTTCTATATATCCACAAGCATCCTCATTATATATATCCATCTTGCTTCATCTCTGCATATAAATAAATATGTGTGCACGCGCGTACGTGCGCGTTTTTCTTTGTTCTGTTTATATACTTTCGAGTCAATCTTATATCTCTCATATTAGAAAAATTAATTTACCTTTGTTTAATTTGTTGTGCTACGAATTGCTTGACACAAACACACAAAAAAGAGCAAACTTGTATGGGTGGCCAAACACTTATGTATTCACAAAAGCAATGGGAGAGATGTTGGTGTCACATTACAAGAATGAGATTCCCTTGATTATTGTTCGGCCTACCATGATCACAAGTACCTACAAGGAGCCCTTCCCCGGTTGGATTGAAGGTTTGAGGTATTTAATTTATTCTTTTTAAATCTTACAAACACTCCAAATGTAAAATGTCAACGATAATATAATATATATATATATATATATAATACATTATTGGATTAACAGAACACTTGATGCTGTAATTGGTGGCTATATATGGTAAAGGAAAAGTCGAATGCTTTCTTGGTCATCCCCAGGCAATTTTAGATGTGGTACGTTTGATCGTTTTTAATATTTGCATGTAAGGGAACTTGAGATGGTTTCACTTTCATGTAAGGGGAAAATTATACAAAAAAATTTTACACTCATCAAAATTCTAATTAAAGTGACAAATGGTGTGCAGGGTAATAACATATGAGAACCCAACAAATGAATGTAATAATACCATAAAAAATGGATAACATACAATTGCAGGTTCCAGGGTAGAAAAATGATAATATATGTATGTTGATCATTTGGTATTGAAACTTCTTTACTACCTTATTTCTTTAGAACATCACGGTGATTTACCCTTGTTTTTGAAATGAACACATACTACACACAACTCCAGAGTGACAAATTTCGGAACGTGGCCTTTTTTTAGATTTTCACCGAGAACCTGGTTTGGTATTTTTTTTTTAATTCATAGTAATTATATGGATATGATAATAACGTGCAGATACCAGCGGATATGGTGACGGACTGTATTCTGGCGACGTTGGCAATTCAGTCAAATAAAACATCATCAGACAAATACATATACCATGTTAGCTCCTCATTAAGAAATCCTCTCACAATGTCTTGTGTTCATCATCTTTCTTATCTTTATTTCAAAGATAAACCTTTGACTGACAAAAGTGGAAAGCCAGTAATCATATCCAAGGGAGTTCTCTTGTCAAGTATGGCTAGTTTCAATGCCCACATGATGATCCGGTATGTGCTTCCACTCAAGGTAATATATATATAATTGAGGGTGTTAATTAGTTAGTTAGTTAGTTAAACTTTTTTTAGCGTCAAGTGTTTTTTTTTTTTTGAAAGGGAAAGGAAATAGATTAAACAAAAACAATACAGAACACGACTAAAGAATCGGAGCTCACAACGGCTTGGCTCTCGATTCTAAAGTGTGAATGGCAAGAGAAAGCGAAGAAGTGACCACACTGTGAGGATGACAAACAAAATTCTGGAAAACACGTTTGTTCCTACATTTCCAAATATTCCACAGCAGAATCCCGAAAAGAGTTCTCCATTCAGGGCCATGGAGGCTGGGATTGAGATTGCTCAGAAACCAAAACCGAAAGGGGCTTTGGAAGAAACGAGGTTGACTTGCAGGAGGTAAGATTGTCCCCCAACAGCTGTGCGCAAAGGGGCAGGACCGAAGGACATGATCCAGGTCTTCAATCTCGGGATCACAGAGGTCACAAGAAGCAGTGTCCGTTAACCTTCGTCTTTTGCGTTCTTCATTGGTGAGGAGCTTATTCTTGCATGTCAGCCAAAGAAAAAAGCGAACACGCTGCATACCTGGCCAGTGCCATATCCAAGTCCAGAAGTTCTCTTTGATCCCCCAGCTATCTTCCTGACTCACTTTATATGCAGAGCTCACCGAGAACATACCATTGGCAGTAAGGTTCCAGTGGCAGTGGTCTCTTTTACTAGAGTCAATAGGGATCGGGGTAGAGGCAAGCTGAAGGAGGATTGAGTGCGGTAGCAGATGCTGAAATTTACTCCAATCCCAATCTCCATCACCAGAGAAATAATGGCAGATAGGAGATGATAAATCATCCTGAGGAATATCGAAAGCATAGATTGGAGAGACTATTTGATGAATGTTCACATGCCTGGCCTCGTCAACCACGCAATTAATTCATCGTCCAAATTCTCCAGCCAACCAAATACTGATGAAGCTGAAAATAAATAAATAAAACCAATTAACGATATATTGTATGTATTTTGTTAACCATAATACACATTCAACAAATTAAGAAACAGAATAATCAAGTTGGAATGCATAATTTTGGGCCTGGGTCGCTGCCATTCTCTTCTGTGTGCTGAAAGTACTCCAGAGGCCCAATTTTAGTTGTATATTGGGCTTGGTCCTGGAGAGTGTTTGTGGGCTCATCCTCTCCTGTGGCAGTAGTTTTGTTGCTCCTGATAATGATAAGCCACAAGGCACTCACTTGTCTTCTCTTTTCTTTTTAATATATATATGTGTGTGTATTATTATAATGATAAGTAGACGCCTCCAATATTATTCTTTTCAAGTATTAATTTCTTTTTATTATGAAATATATATACATATATATATATATATTTCAGAGGCGGCCCAGCAAGATTTTGCCTGTATATTTGAATAGTAAAGTTAGTAGCTAGTGTTATATATTCGAGTCTTCTAAGTTAAAAAGAATGAAAATAGGCACCTATTAATTATTAATAAACCTACAATGAGTTTGATGGTAAAAGATATTGCAGACCATGCTTCATAATTCACATAATTAATCAAACTCAAAAAGGTTTTTTTTCCTTAAAGTTGTATGAGTCATGAATTTATTTAACATTTCTCATGCATAATTTTCATTGTTGTCGGCAAAATCCCAGAGAAGCTGATTGCTCCACCGTTTTTTTTTTACAAGTACATGAATATGTCAAGATCCTCTCAAATATTAAATATAAACAATTGAAACTTTAGCCCGATACACACTAAGGAGCCGACCCCGCATCTCCAGCCTCTCACTACTACGGAATATAGTTTTGACGCCTCAAATTCACGTCCTTTTTTAAAAAAGGGGAGTAAAAGATGAAGGCGGTGGTATTTTTGTAATTATAATAATGATTTGACGCCCTATCCCAAGGAAAGGGCGCCATATGGTGCCCTATGGCGCCCTATCTGTGGTTAGGGCGCCATAAGGTCCATCCTATGGCGCCCTCTCCCAAGGAAAAGGCGCAAAAAGGCACCCTTTTACACCCTATCTTAAATATAGGACACCTAAAAAGCCCTCCCGCCACAAAATTTGAAATTGTTTCACTCTGCTCAAGAATCTCTTTCTTTTAAGAGACAGCCCTCATTCATCTCTTCTTCACTCTCTCAGCTCTCACATTCAGCTCTCACTCTCTATTCTTGCTCAAATCCCCACATTGTTTTTGTTTGACTTTTAGTTGTACCTTACTGTGCTTACTCTGGATCTGTTTTTTTAAATTTATAGAAATGGCTTCTGATCGCTTGACTCATGTCCACAATCTCCGCGAGAGGTTTGATGAGACTCTCACAGCTCACAGGAACGAAATCTTAACCCTCCTCTCAAGGTATTCACAAGCAAAAATGCAAAATCTCATCTTTTCCTCTTTTCCTTTTGATGGTGTGCGATCAAATCATAGACTAACTCGAAAACAAAAAAAACTATTGGTATTACTGAAGGTTTGAAGATAGAGGCAAGGGGATTCTTCAACATATATCACCAGGTCATTGCTGAGTTCGAAGAGATCTTTGAAGAGAACAGACATACGCTAGCCGAAGGGGCCTTCGGAGAAGTCCTCAGATCCACCCAGGTTGCTTTCGAAAGCAGTTTCAAATGTTTTTTCCTTCCTTGTTTTAGATAAATTGTCTTATTATCGTTTCTTGGTTGATGTAGGAAGCCATACTTTTACCACCATGGGTTACCCTGGCTGTTCATCCCAGGCCTGGTGTTTGGAAGTATCTGCGTATGAATGTGCACGCTCTCATCATCGAAATAAACTTGAACAGAAGATTTTTTTTAAAAAAAATACACCATACGGCGCCCTATATATGTAATAGGGCGATGTAGGTCTGAGCTACGGCGCCCTTCCTTCCAATATAGGGCGCCGTAGCTCAGACCTACAGCGCCTCTCCTACAATAGGACGCCGTAGGCCCTTACTTACTACTCCCCTCACATTTACGCCCCCGAGAAAGGGCGTCTATTGGGTTAAAAATATGGTGTAGAAAGTACCTTTTGTAGTAGTGTCTGTTTGTTAATGCTCAACCTGTTTGAACGGAGGAAGAAGAGTGTAAAATGGTTGTAAGATTGGGAGTTGTTTAAAACGAGCAATCCATGTGCATATATATATATATATATCTGTGTGTGTGTGTATGGCCGCTTATTCCACGTAGATGGATGGGATGGGCACCAATTTGATAACTTCTACTGACTTTGATATGAATATGCAGCCATACACATCATATCACATCACATGGATATAGACATATAGTCCAAGTGGAAATTGTCGACAGAGCAATACTATCAGTTTTCCCTTTTGGGAGGGGTGGATCTGAACCCTTAAGAGAGTGTACAATGAACTTGATTCGTTTGAGGATGTACACGTAGGTTGTTCCTCTTAGTCTTGGCCCTCCATTGAAAAATGGGATACGTGTTAAGAGATAAGTAGGTACACACATCTTTTTCAACATCCTTTTATGTGTATATGCCTCAATCCCAGTCTGAAAGTGGTATTCTCGTTTCTCATCATGAGCACCAACATGTCACATGCCCACAACACTACAAGAGACAACGTCGGCCCCATTTCTCTTCATACTCATCCACATATGTATATATACACATGCTATATATATATGCGTGTGTTAGCTTTTGTGTGTGTGAAAGATGGATGCTTATCCAGGATATTTCTAAATCCCAGAACGTAGCTTTCAACCCCACACGCAACTCACAGCTCAAACCCTCCAAGACATGAATAATATAATCCATTCATCGTTTAAATCTCTACCTCAAAGGCCCCACTCTACTCATAAATATCTATCCCTCGTTTTTTTGCTTCTTCTACCATGTCCTCATCTTAACCAAGCATTCATATCAGTCTCAACTTTAATTTATATATAAGACACCTTCCTGTGTCCATCCCAAAATACAGTGGGTTTGTTTGGCGGAGTATTTTGAAAAGTCAAACGCACGTTGAACAATGTTTTTCCGTGCGTAACACGAGATAATCTCATTCACATATTTATCTTGACTTGCGTAAAAGTACTTCTCTACCGCATTCTCAAACGGGCGTAGTATTTGACCATTCTGGCCGAACTACTGTTATGAACACAGGTGAGTAAATAATGAAGGAAGAACCATTTAAATGTGGGACACCTACCAATGAAAATGTCTTATTATAAACATAAGTCTAAAATCAAAACTTAATGTCAGAAGACCAGTTTATCATCATAAAGAAGATTTGATTGAATCTGTAAATCACGCTTCATTCGTAAAGCTACCCGATGTAAAACTGGTAACGTTTAATTTCTATATGTAACATCCTTCACATCAGTTGATTACCAGTAAACGACAACGCTACCCTAAAGTCTAATTAATTGACTTTTTCTGTTTTGTCCCGTAAAAACGTTTAGACAGCGTTCCCGTAATCACGTTGAACTTTTTTATGGTCAAACATTTTGTCGGGGAGTTCGCCCTTTGAGTTAAATTTGATTTTTTCTAGTAGCATTCTCTCCATCATTCGCGAGGAAGAGTTGTGTCGGTTCATAAAATCGTTGAAATAATACATTTTATCTATAATGTATTTTAATAAACTGTATTTATATTTAAATAAATGTTATATTTAGTATGATTTATTTTACAAAAAGAATTGTTTTCTCATAATATATTTGAAAAAAGAGTAGCCTGTAAATTAATGAATTTTTGAATTTAAAACGTATTTTAGATTAAAGCTTTTTAGATTTCACCGTTGTAGTGTTTATTTGGAAAAGTTTATTTACTCCCTAAAAACACGTTCAACAGTATTTTTTCATAAAATGAGATAATCTCCTCCACATATTTACATCAACTTGTGTTAAAATACTTCTTTACTGCGTTTCCAAACGGATCCATAATTAAATTTCTCAACTTGGCTGTCTTTGCAGTTAATTAGTTTGAAGATCTATTTTTTAAAACCTAGAAAATCTAGCAATATAACTGCAGAGGATCTTTGTAACCATCGACCCAAGAAACACCGTCATGATGTTGATAAACTGCTCTTCTTCTTCTTCTTTTTGAGTTTTCTTGGGAACGAAAACAAATTTGTCGGCGGCGGCTGCAGTATTGCTCAGCTTTGCGGCCGATACATAATACATTAACACCGGTAAGATTCCTTCACATTTATATAACGAATTGTTTTGTATTATAAGAGATGTACTGTGGCAACTCAACGTCACTCAAAGTTGTGAATATTATATACATCAATTTACGGGTCATCTAACATTGAATCATATAGCAGCAGATGATAAAATTTATTTACTACAAGTGTTTTTATATAAAATAAGATAATCTCCTTCATATATTTATCTCGACTTATATAAAAATAATTTTCTTCCGCATTTTTAAACAGACACATTATCTCTCATAGTTACTTTTTTTGCTTTTAAAGATTCAAAATCAATAATTGAACAGCTATAGATAAAATAGATAAAAGTCAAAATATATCTCCTAGGGTATGATAGATCTTTTGACTAGAAACACGATGACAATCAGTAATTGCCATCAACAATAATCAAGATAATTAGGGTTTGTGTACTATTCTACCTGTCACATTAAACTTATTACTTTCACAATCACATGTCACCCAATTATAAAATTAGCTAAGGTTTAGTTTATTTAGATTCAAACTCAAAAAACCACATGTCACACTAAAAATATTTTATTAATTTTTTAATTAATACATATAATAAAATATCACACGTCAAACATACCAGTATAACTTCAAAAATTGCAGAATTAAAGAGAAGAAAATAGGCAAGACGTACGCTTAAGCCGAAATCTCTCAAATCGGACTTGGAAAATTAACATGCAAGTTAACGCGTGCAGTACAATGCGAATGCGATAGCATCGTCTCGTCTCGTCTCGTCTCGTCTCGTCGACATCTGCCGATTCATACCGACATAGAAAATGGCAGTTGCAGAAACAGTCTCAAAACGACATCTCTATATTCAATTCCGTGAACCTTTGTCTTTATCGCTTCGGCCAAATCTCGGGCCGCACAAATTAATACACCCAAGATCCAACCATTTCTTGTGATCCATGGTGTTGTTGGTGAAGAGTGCTTGTTTAAAAATCATAAAAGCACTAACGGTTTGTTGGATCAAATAGTAAACGGTTTGTTTTAATTTAAGTAAGGTCTCGAATTTGAGTCTTTGTATATGCAGTAGCCATCGTTGAGAGGCTCACTCACCATTTTCAGGTACGCGACGCAGGTTGGATCCTGATTAGTCGGGGCGAAATTTCTTAGGCCAAGCAAAAAAAAAATCTATAAGCAATAAGCTTTGATGTATTCTTTCCATATACGACCATCTCTTTCAGTTACATCCACGCATCATCGTGCCCAATTTGGTGGTTCTCCTAAAGATTTTTTTTTTTAATCCAGACGGACACAAGATCGAGACATTGTGATATATTATCTCCGATTTTTATTAGAAAATCTAGTTTGTAGTATATATTACATCTTATACTATTTCTGGCATTTAATAGAAAAGGCAATCAACCTTTTTGTTTAGATAATTAAAAAGTTAAATAAACTACTTAAGTATGTACATATATTATAAAATACTTATGTCATTATATTATATGTCTATTTATAAATTAAGTAAATTAGTTTGAAGAAAAATGATAAATATATCAGTCAATTAACTTCCTTAATATCCTCAAATAAAATTAACCAACTCTTATATTAAATTACAAATATGGTATTTAAGACCAAATTAGTGTAGTGTGTATACATATAAAGTACTAAGCACTGATACTTTGCAAATTTTATACATTGAGCATTATAAATGGATTATATTGGCATAAAGCCATTTTCTTTTCGATACCGGCAATTCAAAATGTTCATAACTTCAAAAATAATTTGGTAAAGTGATCACTAACGTAGTAATGTCAAAGATTCACATCATGTCCCAATGTGAAATTGGCCCCATCCAGCTGCCTAGTCCCTATATTTCATATTTGTAAGGGTTTAATTTTTCTTTGACGAGTAATCTTATTTGGCAATTATCCTCAAAATTAGGATTATTCAATTTTCAACATAAATGGCTTTCTTCATCTATCCATACTTAAACACTCAGAATCCTAATAATCTCCCCAGTTAGTTTTCCCATAATAAAAACGCCACAAACATCATGCCTCAGACGATTTCAAAACTAAAGGGGTCCCATTTTAGGATTTACATGAATGTGCGATTACAAAACTGGAACCATGTCTCTTTCAATTTGTGCACAGGTTTCTGGGCCAAGCTGTTTGATACGAGGGGAGGAGTTAGAGAAATGGAAGGAAATAAATTTTTTTGAGTTGGATTGAAGAATTTTAAAGAAATGGGGTTAAAAATTGAATAACTTTCCTTTGGAAATATATACAGTAGATAAATAAAAATACTACATAACAAAACTTCCAATCAGAATGCTTACAGATAAACAGAAATATAGTGACATAAATAAGAAATCTACTTATCATTTGCTCTAATCTCAAATCTACGGATTCATTGGTGAGCATTATTATCTCACTAAAAAGAGTGGACTATATAAATTTTATAACAAAGTTGCTAGGTTCCATGTCAACAGCCAAAACCTGAGCTGAGTAAGCTAACACAATAGAAAACTTACTATAGGAATAAAAACTTTATTGTGTGATTTCATTCGGTTCAAAAGAGGAAAACTGGACATTTTTATTTATTAATTTGGATTTCACATATATATATATATATATATTTGGGATCCATATTTTTAGGCTAAAAGAAGAGTGACATTCTAATAATACCCTTTATCTTTATTTTAATCCATTGGATTTTATAGTAGTTTCCATTCTCATATTGTCTCAAATGAGAAGGCAAAACACCAAATAATAAAGCCTTTCCTTATTTTAATGCATGAGACATCAAGTCTAACTTTATTCGACGTGGTACTTCTCATGTTAACCCAAGAAGGACCCATATATATCTACCTGGACATCATGAACAAAAACAAAGCGTGTGGTATAGTCTCATTAAAAACCTCACACATGACGATGCATGAACGAGGCATTGCATTCCTCTTGAAAAGGACACTTCCTTTTCTCCAATTTATTAATGGGTCCGTTTGAAAACACGGTGGGATAAGTAACTTATTTGCATAAGGATTTATAGAGAAGTAAGATTGGAAATAAGTCAAATTGTAAAAGTTGTTTGTGTTTGAGAAAGCGGTGGAAGAAGTGACTTATTTGTAAAAGTTTAGGATTTCAGCTTGTTGGCAGAGTAACTTATTCCTATAAGCTTTCCCAAATAGATAAAAAAATGTCAACACTAACTTATAAAGACTTTTAACACTGTGCATCGCACTTATAGAGGTTGAAAAGCGTTTCCAAACAGATCCAACGTCTCATCCATACAATAGAAACACGCATGTGTTATGTGTAATCAACTGACCCAGAATTCACTAATCCACACATCAATCCAACAACTTGAAACGAGAAAACCTGCTAGCTAGCTGTTTTACAACTATGTATATATGGATTCAATTTGGAGCCTACAAGTTGCACGTACACATCACGCCGACATATCTAAATAAATAAATAAGCCCTCTAATTCACTTTTTATTAATTAATTATCCAAATTTATGGCCCATTACGAGCAACTAAGCCCAAGTGGCAGACATGCAGGCGAAGATGCTAGACCCATCACAAGTAGGGACCTCCTCGTCAATCACTCCACCTCTGCGATTTGCGACTTACAAATATTGTTAATTTTTATTTATAGCTTGTTTGGTTTCAATTCCCAGGATCTAGATTTTACCCTCAAAATTAAGTTTTGTTCAAGTATTCACAATTTTTGAAAAAACTATTTGGGATACAAAACATCGGTTTGAAACTTATATTTTGAAAAAGTTATTTTTTGTCAAATAATATCATCTCTCCTAATAAATTTTCTCTTTCATACTTTTTTTTCTTTCTCTTTCATCTCTCCTACCTACTTTTTGTCTCGAAATCTGTAAAAGCCAAAACTTCCCAAACACAATCACATTTTCAAAACCTAGGTTTTACTTCAAAATTCGTAAAAGTTATTCTCAAAAGAGTTCCAAACAAGTCCTTAAAGTATTATTGACACTAAATATGGACTTGTGTCTCAAAGTAGGTTTAAAGATATTTCAAAATTTATTTATTTGTATTAATAATAAAAAACTATTTTTTCAACGTGATTTAAAATTTACAAATAAACAGTATACCAGATAAATTTTATCTGATGGAAACGTTTTTCTTCCAACCTGATTTGAAAAACGTTTTGCTTTATTGGCAGGTTGTTATAAAGCATAGTCTTCGGGAGGATTTATGCTTGGCAGATTCCTTTGCTAAGCACTCCCATACCACGGATAGGTCCTTTTGCTTTTTTAATGATCCCCCTGCTTTTGTTAGGGAGAGAGTTGTGGGGAGAGTAAGCTTTGGTAATGTACTTCATATGACCTCTTGATATGAGTAGTAATATCCGCATTATTAAAAAAAAAAAGAAACGTTTTTCTTCAACTTTTTACTAGATTCAACCTATCCTTATCACTTTCTTTATTGCGCAAACAAACATAGAAAATGACATGGGCCCACCCTATGCCACTTTCAACAGAGTACTCGTATAAAACTCAAATTAACAAAAAAAATAATCAGTCACGCGGGTTAAATATATAGCGCCCCGGTAGTCTAGTTGTTATTTTGCGCACGCGTTCTTCATGCCCCTTAATATTCTCTCGCCCTGCCTTTCAACCGGATCCGATTTTATATTCACTCGACCAATTAATACAAAATCACATAAAACCGAAAACCACTGAACCCAAAAGGCAAATGACTTTTAATTACTTGTTTTGCCCATTGTTTGTTCATCCACTCCTTTATTTATATCAATCCCACCCCCTTCTTCCTTCCTCACTCCTCTCTCCTCTCTCTTCATCCTTCGTTCTCTTCTCTGTGTGTCATCCTCATAACTCGCAAGCCCCTTTTCAACAATGAGTTCCGAAGCTCTGCAATATCCCATGGCCACCACCACATTCGCCTTCTTGTTCTTCTCCTTCACAGTACTCTTCTCCTTCTTCTCATTCCTCCTCTTCCTCTCTAGAATGAAGCCCTGGTGCAACTGCCACACTTGCAGGTCTTACCTGACCTTGAGCTGGACCAAGCAGTTCAACAATCTCGCCGACTGGTACACTCACCTTCTTCATAAATCATCCACCGCCACCATCCACATGCATGTTCTCGGCAACATCATCACCGCCGATCCCAAAAACGTCGAGTACATCCTCAAGACCCGATTCGATAACTACCCAAAAGGCAAGCCCTTTTCCACCCTCCTCGGCGATCTCTTGGGCCGTGGAATCTTCAACGTAGACGGTGAGGCCTGGAGGTTCCAGCGCAAAATGGCAAGCCTTGAGCTCGGAAGCGTCGCGATTCGGTCCTACGCGCTGGAGGTTGTCACCGACGAGATCCGATCAAGGTTGATCCCCGTCTTCAATCAAATCGAAGGCGTTCTCGACTTGCAAGACATATTTCGTCGGTTCTCCTTCGACAACATTTGCATATTCTCGTTCGGGTTAGACCCCGGTTGTCTCAGGCCGTCCCTTCCCGTCTCGAGGCTCGCCGTGGCGTTCGATTACGCCTCCAGGCTCTCAGCGGAGAGGGCGATGATGGCGTCGCCGATAATATGGAAGATGAAACGGCTCTTCAACATAGGATCTGAGAAGAAATTGAAGGAAGCCATTAAAGTGGTGAGCGATTTAGCGGAGGAGATGATAAAGCAGAGACGCGAGGAGGGTCATTCGACGAGCAAGGACCTTCTTTCGAGGTTCATGAGCTCCGTCAACGACGACAAGTACCTCAGGGACATAGTCGTAAGTTTCCTTTTGGCGGGTCGAGACACGGTGGCAGCTGCGTTGACCTGCCTTTTTTGGCTCTTGTCAAAAAATCCTCAAGCGGAATCTCGAATCCGGGAAGAGTTGGACCGGGTTATGGGGCCGGCCCAGGAGGTAGCGCGGTTTGACCAATTGCGTGACATGCATTACCTGAACGCGGCGGTTCACGAGAGCATGAGGCTATACCCGCCGGTTCAGTTCGACTCAAAGTTCGCACTACAGGACGACGTGTTGCCGGACGGTACGTTTGTGAGGAAGGGCACTAGAGTGACGTACCATCCCTACGCAATGGGTCGGATGGAGCGGATATGGGGCACCGATTGCCTTGAGTTCAAACCGGAGAGGTGGTTGCGAGGTGGGGTATTCGTGCCCGAGTGTCCATTCAAGTACCCGGTTTTTCAGGCCGGGGTAAGGGTGTGTTTGGGGAAGGAGTTGGCTATGGTGGAGATGAAGGCTGTTACAGCTGCGTTGGTGCGAAGGTTTGACGTCCGGGTGGTGAAATCGGAGTCAGAGCCCCGGTTCATGCCGGGTCTGACTGCCACCGTGAGGGGCGGCATGCCGGTTCAAGTCAGGGAAAGAAGACAGTGATGCAGCGAGTGAGGATCTCGACTTTTGCAAGACACTGGATGAAGCAGCTGCAGTGAAGTTAGTTTAGTTCCTTTTGAACTAACACATGGTGTGTAGTTGAGGCAGATTATGAGGAATCCAGCAAACTAAATATTGTAGATAATCTACTCGTACAAATGAAAGCTTCCTTTTCAATTCTGACATGCTTGCGCTGCTCATCAATTTTTTTTTATGAAGAATTTCATTTAGGTCAAGATAGTGAATTTAAAATTTTAATAGATTCTTAATAAGAAGTCGAGATCATAATTGATAAAGAAAACGGCTAACATTATGAACGTATTAAGATCTTAGAATAAATAATTCATAAAGCGGGATTTTAAAGTAATTATCCCAATTTTTTTATACATAGACACGCACACCCCCTTAACATTCATAATGTAAGCGATTCTCAACCATTTACCCTAACAAAGAAAAGTGGCTAGCTGATTACATCGTTATGAAATTAATAATAAATTTTATATTTATCTCTATTTAAAATTTTGAACAAGAAATATGAATTTGGCCAAACAAATAACAGAGATAAACAAATTAATTAATAAGTTGATTTTTTATTATTTTTCAAGTGACTTGTATTATGACAAAATAATTCACCATGGGACGTTAGCGCAAAAAAAAACAAATTAAAGGGAATGGAGTGAACTGTAAAGACGTTTAAATCCACCGGACACAAGCCTCACTGTATAGATTTAATGTGTGTCTGGGAATCCGTTAGGATAAATGAGTTTACAGATTTCGAGAAGAATTTACAAACTTCAAAATGCATTTTATCTTCCCTTTCATATACCGTGGGGGAAAGATTTCCTAAACTCAATCACTCAGAGAGAATGAAACATCGTTGTGGAGCTTTCTGGACTTAATTAAACATGAAGGGATCAACTCTATTAGCATTTTTATTCCAGAACTAGAGAACAATTAATGAAGAAACTTAACATCGCAAAATAAGACAAAATCCACTAGAGAACGAGAAATAAACGATATATTTTTATTCCTACATCGAGACGAAAGGCCTGGTTAAAAACTCTGGTACCTATTGTTGTCCTTTCCGTAATAAAGGAAATCAAGCATTGTTTCCAAGTATGAAAGAGGCCCCTTATTTAATTTTTTTTCAGTAGCCGGAATTAGCATTTAAGCCTATGCCACATAATATAAAAATTTTAGCAAATTTCCCTATATAGATCATCAATAGCATTGCTTATTTCTTGAAGTCTAATTTGTAGATGCTCACGGACTTATTCTTAAAGTCAACAGGGATCTTAGAAATAAATATAATTAATTTTAAATGTGGCTCTGCATCTACATCACAGTGCATTTATATATAAGGGTGTTATACGTTGATGTTGTTGTTGGGTGTTTTTAGAAATCCATTGAAATAAGTGAGTTTACAGAATTTAAGAAAAATTTACGGATTTTAAAATGGTTTTTATGAATTTTGAGATGATTTTCGTTAGAAAGAAGTTATTCTCAAACATGCAGGACCTCATTATCATTCATGGTCTTTGTATGATATTCTAAGATATTGCGTGTATTTCGACTAATTGAAAAGTAGAGCGATCAATTAAGAGATTTCACAGACGTCGCTGACGATCATCAGTCAAAAAGAAGAAGAGACACACCTGAGGTTATTGATTGAAGGAAATTGATTAGGCGGAAGAGATAAACAGAAACAGATAGAATATTGACTTCAATTCATCCAACCCCCACCCACGTTATCGTTAAAAATAAATTAAAAAAAACGAATTCCAGTGTTAAGGTTAGCAAGTCAAAATCAGGAAGAACGATTGCCGATAAAGAAGGGCGATGTAATATTTCTATCCCTGATTTTGTTAGCTTTTTTGAAAACTGTAAAAAAAAAAAAAGTGGATGTAACAATTAGGAGGGTACCATTACATTTTGGTTACGTTTAAAAAAACAGTGAAAAAGTTTTTACAGAAAAATATTGTTAAACTTTCGTAGAGCCTAAATATTCTTTCAAACAAGCACTTTACAATTTGATGAACTGACATATATCATTATGTGTAGAACCAAAACCAAAACACATTAAAAACTTAGGTCATATTCCCCTAGTTACCTTTAATGAACTGACTTTAGTATTATAGTTAGCATTGTTAAAACTATATTAAATAATTGTAAAGCTATAGAAATCAAAATCACGGTTGAATTGAACAGCAATGACCAACAATAACATTATCCTATTTTTCTAATATACTAATTTCAATCCAAATTCGAGAGCATCCTAAAAAAAACAAAAAGAAATAATTGTGTCACAATATATAGACCACATAGCGAGTTATTAATTATAATTTTTAGATTTTACTTCTATTCATCGGACTGCGGATATCAAAAAGGAGCAAATAACTTACACATATTTGAATAGGAGTTGATTTTTTTTGTAATTTAACGAATATTTAATTGGTTAAGTTATTTTCTTTAATTCTCGTGACATTTGACATTGTTGAAAGTAGTTACTTATAATTTAAATATAAACAGTACTGATAATTCCGTTGAGAGAAAAATATTTATAAATTTTTAAATAATTTTTATAAATTTTAAGATATTTTTACCGTTTTTAAAATAATGTATTTTCATTTACGCATACGAACGGAGCCTCAAATAAGCACGAAATTGTTTTGCTCCTTTGTTTTTATTCGTAACAGACATTGATAGGACGTCTCAAAAGTTTTTCTTTTTTTTGCCAGCACTCAAAATTTACTTGTTAAACTTTTACATTTTGCCCACATTTAATTACTCGTACTGATACCGCCACATTTTACTCACTATCGTCCCATCATACAGTCCCCGTCTTGTACCCTCTTCAAATAGATAAGAGTATTTTCTGAGAAAGAGTTATAGTTCTTACATGTCTCTAAACAATTTTAACCTTTTTAATAATAGGTTTGTTTGGTTAGGTCATTTGGGTAGCCAAAATCCATTTCTGCGCTTACTGAGACAAAATTTCTCTCACGTATTTACCTTAAAATCTGTGTCCGTTCTCCCAACAGGCTATCTAAACGAGTCCAATATATCTTACATGTAAATTGATATATAGTATAATGATGTACATAATTAAATATTTTATAAATATATTTAATTTCATTAATATCGAGGTACAAAAAGGTGATGGGAACTTATATTAAAAATAGTAGTTTAAAACAAAATACTTTGGCTTATTAGCAACAGCATTTCTATAAGCCAAACGTACGTTCAACAGTTTTTTCTACAAAATGAGATAATATCTTTCACATATTTACTTCGATTTGTGTAAAAGTATTTCTCTACCACATTCCTAAATAGAATCATATCAAGCATGCCGGCTGAATTTGAATTCTATCTTGTTTAAAAAAAAACTCATGAGGTGAGCTATATATCTTAATTGAAACGTATCATTAATCCACACAAATCGATTATTCACATGTCTAGTGATGATAGGTAGAATTCAGAAAAGGCATCTGCACAAGAATAAGATGATGCATGTTTAGTTTCTCCGTTTAGAATCACGTTTGATCAAATTAAGATAGAACTCTCCTCACATATCTACATCGATTCATGTGAAATCGTTCTCCCAACGGATTTCTAAACACACCGGATGGAAAGAAAGATGAGAGAGGGTGTTGACTATTAAGCAAAAAGGAAATGAATGAGGAGCATGTTAGGTTGATTTAATTGGAGGATTGATTAGTGAATAAAGCTGAGCTGCATGCATGTTTGACGTTTATCCCCACGCCCAATTATTCATCGAAAAGGAGGAACTTCGAAGCACATGAACAAAAGATGGCACTACGTGGCCTCCCATGTCACCTCCACGTGTTCTTCATAATTACCCAACACGCTATGTCGCCAATCTCAAAGCCTTGCCTAGCTTCTCTCTCTTTTTTTCCCATTCCTTATTTAAAAAAAAGATTATCATCTCACGTTAAATTAAAGGAGATTTATTATGTAGTCCCACATAGTGAAGATATTTAGCAAATAGTATCAAATTTTAAAATATTTAAAAAATGATCACATTGACAATACGAGGTATTGTCAATGCAGCGCATGGTGTTGTCACTTGACAACCCTTGACAACACCATATGCTGTATTAACAACACCTTATGTTGTCAATGGGACCGTTTTTTAAATATTTTAAAATTTGGGACCATTTCATAAATAAATCCTTTATTTGGAACTCAACAGTAAATCTCCCATAAATTAATGCTCTCAATTATCATCACACACCCAGAATATTCAAAATCAAACCTATCATGGAATCCATAATGGAGGGATAGCTTCACAATTTAATAATATTCATGCCGTGCTTCAATTACCTGTAATTAATGAATTAATCATGTATTTATTTGATTTCGAATAAACAAATTAAATAATGATATGATTAATCATCTCTTAAAATATATACGAGCCCATGGTAAATGACTAACACACACATGCACATTGCAAAAGTGCGGTGATAAAGCATGCAAATGATAATGTTTTGTTAGGAAAGTCGACTCACATGCCCTCGTCTATCTTAGCTTTTGGTGTAGGAGGTAGGAGCACATTAATTGAATTGTTGAGATATATATTTCGAACAAATTAACGGTTTATTTGAAAGCTATTTCCATATTATAGTTTTGATTATAAAATCTAAGTTTTGACCTAAAACCTAAATTTTATTCAAACACAAAAAATTTTCAAAAAAGCTATTTTGGTTACAAAACATCGGTCTCAAACATAGGTTCTATTCTTCATACTTTTTCTTTTTTTTATACTTTCGTCTTTCTTTCTCTTTCCTCTTTTTTACATTTTCTCTGTCTTACATTTTTCGTTCTCTCTCTTTTATCTTTCCTTCTTTTTATTTATTTCTCTTTCATCTTTCCTAGTTTTTTTTCTTCTCTTTCCTACATATTTTCTGCTTTAGAATCTGTAAAAGCTAATACATTTACAAACATAAATCACTTTTCAAAATATAGGTTTTGTCTGGGAATCTGTAAAAACTATTTTCAAAACAGCTTCTGAGCAAGCCTTGAAGCATTTGCAGCGAGGCTGTGTTTTAATTTGTTAAGCGATTATTTATATTTCCTTTGATTTTTTTATATAAGGTATAGTTCGTAATTAAATTTGAACTACAAAATTAATCTCTTATTAAGAATTAGGTAGAGTATTTTAAGTCTCAAAACAGAGTTCCACACAAAAGAAAAAAAAACTTGCGAACACGTAGAGAATCTATGATAGTGTCGCCTCTGTTGAAAGCAATAACCGAACAGCTTAATTAAAAATGATTCATTAGCGAACAAAATGTTGCTGATAAACATACGCGAAAATGATACTTAAACATTTTTTAAAATATGCAAAGGACGGTTGTGTAATATTCTTAATTTAATATTAGACCCAATTGATCAATTAAGGATAGTATAATATGATTTATCCTTTCTCAGGTTTCTTAGTGTCATTTTCTTTCCACATGCATATTGTAAAAACACATGTCACAGTTACGTACACAGCCATACATGTATATATTAAGCGAGCCGAAATCATTTTGCGGACAAGGTCATGTTCACATCGTATCCGGCCAGTGCGCATGATGTTAAATAAATAAATAGAGTAATTTGCTTTCAACGCTTTCACGTGAAGCCAAAAAAATTATCTTCATGTATGTTTGAAAATTCCGTTGGGAGAAAGGAGTTCTGTTAGAAGAAATGAGTCTACGGATTTCTAGATGGTTTTAATTTTACGAATTTTAAAATGATTTTATCTCGACTTACGTGCACAGTTCAGCCGCGGAACGAAGCAAGTATATCTCTTTAACACATTTGTAAAAGATGAGTGGTTGATTAATTGAATGTCACGGAAAAAAGTTAAGCGACGCAAACATATACGAGTTAGACTACTTGCTCTTTCGGCGGATTAATGATATCGATATTGCACTGTATATGTATATATATAGGTTATTATAAATATGGATGCATGGTTAGGGCAATAATTAACCTGGCGTTTGTATCACGGAATCTTAATTATATCATAACCATTATCATTAATTATGGATTCAAAACAGCGCTATGATTAAGTTAATCAGAAACTAGCAGAAATAATTAAACAAGAAACATTGCTTATATTCTCCTGCAATTCACATGCATAGCCCACAGCTTATCATTGAACTTTAAGCATATTATATATAAAAGGCTTCGTCTCTATATGGGTAAACACAAAACTTTCTGAGATGACCCTCCACCATGAGCAGTACACCGCCGGCGACATCTTGATGGCCAACTCCACCCTGAACTTCAGTTTAGCAGTTCACAGAATAAAACCCCAACTCCGCCCCACCTCCGTCCTATTACCACTCCAACGACGGCCAACCATTGCCTTCCGGCAATGCCTACCCCTGCTCCGCCTCACCTCCGTACCAACAAAATCAGTTCCACTACCCCAATTCTTCGTGCAGTTTCTTCACTCGCTCCTTCACCCATTCCTTCATCGCCACTCTCATCTGCCTCTTCATCATTTTCGGCGTCATCGTCTTCATTGTGTGGCCAAACAGAGACGACCCTAGCTTCAGAAATTAAAAGCGATGGTCTTCGTAGCTCTGGAGATGAAGAAATCAACCCAGCTACCAAGCTTTTTCAGGATACCGGTGAATGCGAGCTGCAGGAGGCCGTTGCTTCTGGAGATGAAGTTTTTTTACACGAGCTGCAGCAGGAGGTCGTTTGTATTCCATGGGATGAAATTTTTTTACATGTTTATTTCATGGGGATGAAGAATTTTTTTTCATTTGAAAATGAAGTGAAGATATTTTGGATTTATTGGTATGTGAAGATTTATTTAATCAAAATTTGGGGAACATTTTTAATTTTTTAATTTAAAAGAGTATTTTAATTTTTTTATATAAAATATATGTTATATTTTCATAATATATCAGATGTACTTTTAAACTTCACATTCATCTTCATATTTATACATATTTTTATGGGAGAATTAACTAGAAGTTTCAAATAAGAGAATGTGTTACAAAATGGTCCCAAGAGATTGTAAATGGTAAGTGCTTCACTTATAAATTGTGATTCTCGACTTATCATTAACAACTTCTTAAAACTATTTTGTAACACATTTCTTTGTTGGGACCTCTAAGCTAATTCTTTCTATTTTCATTTACATCAGAATAAATTACACGGACCCTTATTTTTTCCTAAGTTCTTTTTTTTTTTGCCAAATTTCTCAGTTCTTATCATGTGCCAGTAGCCCTGTACTGGTTGATCTACATTTAACACACACACGCGCGTCTCTCTCTCTCTCTCCATATTTAATTATATAGTGCCATGTAGCACCGGTAAAATGGGCTGGCCTGTCAACCCACCAACTTTTTTATTTTTTTTTAAAAATAAAAAATAAATTCTTTTTCCTTTTTTTACCCAATTTTTTTTATAAGATTACATATTTATGATATTCTCTTTTAAATTTTATGAATAAGTGTTCAATAATTTTTTAAAAATAGAGTTTAATATTACTTTTCCCTTTGTAAAAAAATATTAGAATGAAAAAAATGTAAAAAAAATATATAATATATTTTTTTCAAAAAAAATTTAAAACGGGTTAGGCGGGCTGGCTGGCCAACCCGTGGGTTGAGGGTGGTGGGCTGATTCCAGCCCGCCACCCTAACTGACTTGCTTTTACCAGCCCGCAGCCCGTCTCTTTTGATGGGCTGACGACGGGCCCAACCCATTTTACTTGCACTAGCGGCATGCTCTGCTTAGCTTCCGTCTAAACTTTTTTCAATGTTTTGCCTTTATATGTGTATGCGTGTCAGCACCTTAACTTCCAAGTGACCGCGTGTCGTTCACTCAAACCTTTAGGACCACCCTTCTGCGACCGGGTTTATTATCAAGTGGGAGGAGTATATAAAAAAAAGCCAACGTTTAAATGTTAATACAATATTAACTTGTTGGTCAAAAAAAAAAATACAATATTAACCCCTATTTTTAATATAAAATTTAATTAATTTTTTTGAAGTAAACAGATTAAAGAAGTAAATAAAATTACTTATCCATTCTAAAATCACTAGATTACGTGTTAATTTAAAAGTTATGCAAATTAGTTTTAGAAAAATGATTAATATATTGACCTTTTATTAGCTTGCTTAATTTAAAAAAGGTCAACTTTATTATTATTATTATAATATTGATGTACTACTAATTAAGCCTCCCTCCAAGATATTCACGGTGGTCCACACACCGATCGATCGACCACAGACTGACACATGGTGTATGCGATATATAATCTACACAAACTTTTAGTTCACCTAATATTCTCATGAAAAGCTAAATCATACAGATTTTTTATTATTTATAAGCTAGCTAATTTAAGTTCTAAACTTTATTGACGCGCATATCTTACGCTTGAAGAAAATCCACTGGCTAGCTAAGAAGTACACTGTAACATAAACTTGTAGCTTCCAGAATGAAGTTGAAACACAAACCCTTAAATGTATTATGGGGTCCGTTTGGAAACGTG